>CM063264.1:1800000-1975000 GCA_032158295.1 Pycnopodia helianthoides | reverse complement strand
ACTTGGGCCTACAAAGGGCAAAGCCATACATGTGTGTGAATACAATGCCCAAATTATGACATTTTGACTTAGAGGTTAAATACAATGTTTGTTTTGATCTTTTGTTCAGGTTTTGCAAGAAGCTTTTGCTGAATATATGCTAAGTATGGTGACCAGGAGCCCACTGGTGAACAACTTCTCCCATCTAATGTGATGGAAAGTTCAATCACATCAGAGGAGGTAATGAAACGGTTTACTGGCTTGTTGCAGAAACAACCTTAATTATGTTTAGGGGAGAAATATTCAACCGCGGGGGGTGGGGGTCAGCTTCAAAATGCCTGGACCCCGAGCTGAGGGTTATTTTTTATTTCATTACACATCAAAATGTGCAGTATCGGAATAATAATTAACTTTACTTTGCATAATCATACACTTGTCAGGCCTGGAATTTCATCTTGGAGAGGGCAAGGCCATTTTCATTTTGTAAAGGGCACTTCCATTGGAAAATCTTAAAGTCTATGGGAGACTTTTGAAGGGGCACCAAGGCCAACACAAGGGCAACGAAGGCCATGGCCTCCGTGTAATTCCAGGCCTGACTTGTGAATATCTTAAAAGTTAACAATTTCCCTCAAGATTTTTAACAAATTTATAAACCCCTAGGTTTGAGATGCATGATTCATGTCTGTTTGCAATTTTGTTTCAAGCAGAATTATTAAAATGAAAGAAAGGTTTATTTTGTCCTCCTATTACATGTATTAAAGAGATACTGTTGACATAGTTTAAACACCTTATTGTTAATGCAGAGGATTATTTCTGATGGTAAAATATGATTTATTCATCAAGCCATTGTGGATTTTTTTCTTTATTGATTATACATGTATTGTACATATTTTTTGTACACCCTTTATTATCTTATGAGAAGAGTTGTTTTAATGCCCATGCAGCTTTTACTTGACCGCAACCACATCTGGTAATTTAAATGTAGGGTTTTATTGAGTACATGTACACATGTATACCGTACTTATTTGTTATTGTTATTATTATTTGTTAGAAGGGGGATCAACCACAAACTTGTTTGCTACGTAAGATTAATGAGCAGCCCCAGTTTGTGCATATTGCATGGTGAACTAAAGTAGTTTTTTTTTTTGGGGGGGGGGGAGAAAAAAGAGGAGTTGGAGTACATGTATTGGGGTTTGCATATTTCATGTGTAATGTGTTTTCAATCCAGGGCAAACACAAAACAGTTACACTTCTTTTTGACAATTTGCCAGACAACCTGTCTTTCTAAGCTTTGACTGTAATTTGAAATGTTTGTTTACATTTTCTTGAAAGTCTACATTGAGCTGAAAATTTTGATAAGGTCTTTTAGAATGTCTGTAGGCAAGAAGAGTAAGGATCGCATGGAATTAGTTTTGCAACATTCCCTTTTAATTTAGCTGTTTTCTATTTAATTACTCAATGAAAATTGAAACTAGACAGAGAGGTCAACTTTGGTTATACAACTTTTCTTGACATTAAGTATTACATGTACACTGTACTCTTAACTCCAAAAATATTGCTTTTTGTACATAAGGTGGTCATTTACCACGTAGTATATGCAAGAAGGGTAAGGAACTCATAGTTACATTTTCTTTTAATGGCAACGTGTCCCTTTAATTTATTAATTAAGCTGCTTTCTATTTATTTACTTCACTTGAAGAGGGGTAGTTGACTTTGCAAAAACAATTGTTGTTTTATTCTATTTTTCTTGAAATAAAATAATACTCATAAAGACTAAAGACTGATATGTGTATATTATTAAAAGTATTTATTGTCATTTACTCATGGATCATCTAAAAATGATTGTAACACACTGAAAATTTAGAGTAAATGGAGGCCACCAATCCCACCATGTTTGTATCCTCAATTCTGAAAACCTTCCTGAAAACCATGTACCACTACTAGATTAGCAGAACATGTTTTGATCATAGTATGATTTGAAACTTTGCATGGTGGGATCAGGTTTGCAGTGATGCTATGTATAAAATCTCGTTGTGAGTAGTGGTGGTTTTAAAAAGAACAGGTGGTTTGACAACTTCCTGAAGAGGACATACTGATCAAAAAATCAAGTTGTGAAACCACTGTTTCTTTTCAGAACCACCACTACTCAAAAGAGATTTTACCTATGGTGTCAGCGCAAACCTCACCTAATTATAGACATTGTTCTTGTAATGACACACATCCCATCTCAGTGAGCCAAATGTTAACAGATTTTTATCAAAGATTGTGGTTCTCAAAAAAGTTCCCCTTTTGAAGCCTCTTTGCTGTATAACTTCCATGTTTGTAATATGTACATGTAAGTTGAATGCATTTCACTATTTTCCATTGAGAGGCACAACAGCATGAGCTTTATGTTTGACAAATAATTTGTACATCTATTTTTTGAGTCTCATTTACAAACATTTTATCAACTATAGGGGCTAAAAATACCACACTAAATTCGAGTGAGAAGAGGAATTCTTATTATATGATTGGCAATAAATTTTAGGGTTTTTAAGTTACTAATAGTCAAGTGGCGGGTAAACCCTTTATATTGTCCATTGGGGTTGGGATATGTCCTTCGGATGGCGTCCATGATACATGAAGGAAGTGGCACTCTGTTGAACCTTCCGAGGTAGCCCGTACACCATCTGACAACTTGCCTGTAAACAACATGGCGATTTCTTCTGCAAACAAAATAGTTGAAGAAAATCAAATTAGGTAAACATTTGATATCAATATTTGTTTAAAAACACAGTTTTCCCATTTTGAAGAAATCACGTACGAGTAAGGGTGGAAATATACTCTTCTGGTTTGTCCAGTCGAAAAACTTGTAGGGGAACCCCCCCCCCCCCCACACACACACACCCTTACATATGGCTGTTACAGGGGTACTTTCATTGTTGTTCTCCTTTTTCTGAAGAAATCCTAATTGGGTCACCACCAGAACAAAGAAAACCTTATGGGGTAGCATTGCTCCGTAAGTTGGCATGTGTAAGCTCACACACACACACACACACTCAAGTGTGTCATGAGCTCCAATCGTGGACCCTCCTTTGTTCAACTCTTTGTCCTGACAAACGTGGACCCCATTGTTTTCCTTTGTGATAACAAACATGGACCTATTGTCCCTTTTGTTGTAAGTCCTCGGTTTGATTGCACTACAAACTCACACACACACACTTTTGGGTTCTTTAAAGAAGTCATAAGCTGTAACATACTCAACAATTGTGACAGAGATCAAAGTGTTTAGAAAAAATCTTGTACAGGTTTTATGGTTATTCGTTTTTCTGAGTTGAATAAATCTAATCCAACAGTCAATTATACTCAGGGTCAGGTAAGAGGCGTAATAATTTTTTTGGGGGGAGGGTTTGCTCCTTACATTAATTTTACAGTTCAATTAAAAAAAGACACTTACTGGTCTAGAGTCCCTTCAACTGCATCTCTGCCATAGTATTCACCGGTACTGTAAATACGCGGTTTGAAGTACAGCCGGGTGCAGACAGACTGCTTCAAACCAATCATGCACAGCAAGGCTTTGGTTTTCATCCTCTACATTAATGTTCAATGCTGCCATTTAGGCTCTTGTCTTTGCACTTCCTTACAGCAGATGCAGTTCACTGCCATTGGTTGGACCACACAGTGTCCGCATGAGCACCTGAAAGAAAAATTTAAATAACAGAAAATTAACGGATGAAAGTGTTGCTGTACTGACATAGGATGGACTATGTTCATGACCATTAACTAATTTTACGTGAACGGGGGTAATACAAAATGAGTGGGGATTGAAACGATGCGTGTCTCATTTATACATCTAAGTAAAAAATCATGCAATGTTTCGCATTGTTTATCAATGGCCGTTGTTCTTACTTTGTGTCTCTGGGAATTTTTTTTTATTTTATTTTTTTTATTTGAAAAGTGGTTTGTAATTGTAGTTCTGTTTTAAAGAATAAACATGACATATCATACTAGCCTAAAAGAAAACTATGAGAAATAATTAGCAAATGAGCTTGACATAAAAAATAATCCAATTAGGCTAGGACCTACCTCAATCATTTGCTAAAAAAAAAAAAAAAATAAATGCGGTAGAACAGTGACACTGACAGAAAATACGGCTTGTCAGGATCAGTTCGGTACTGAAAATAAATGTTATCTCCGACACACTGAGATTTGATGATTGTATTGTGAAAAAATTAATGGATAAACGAGGAATTACAGAAACAAATAAAACAACATTCATCTATTTTCCTTCTCCATGGAACCCGGTTCTCCGATAAAGATACCTGCACTAACCCAATGGGAACAATTTTTGAGTGACACCATTCAATGTATCATGAAAACGTGAACCATATTGGACAACAGCAACCATTTCGTGAGAAAAAAAAATCAACTTTCTGCTGCTATTTCTATCCATTATAGCGGCCTCATATGCCGCATAGATAAATAAGTACTTCATGACGATAAAAAAAGTGAACATAGCATTGTTTGTTCTTCAAAAAACCTGTGGGACTCCACCATTCAGTATTGTTTAGTCGACCTCCTGCATCAGGATTCGCACGTTCACGACCATCGGCGGCCAGTGGCTCAAACCTGTATGGTTTGGCACCTCGCACTTCCTCGTCAAGCACTCCCCCAGCTTCATCAACGCCCTCTTCGTCTTCGGAAGAGCTCCCTCCACCGTCAGATCTATCCTCACTATCAATACTATCATCTGTATTTCCTAATTCTTCTTCGTCCACACTGTGTTCCTCCCACGATCCGCTAATGTCTGACATTTTGTCCTCGTTTACTGTGTGAATAGCTATAGACGCGTACAATAAACACACTTCGCTGCGCGGGGGGTAAACAAGCCGTCTCCATTCATGTACGTCATCAGAGTCTATGGTATATTTTTATCACGTGACATGCCGTTTCCAAAAACTCGGTATGAGGAGCTGCTGAACGCTGGCCTAAATGACCTTTTTTTTAAATTACGCAACTACCGCTAAGTATTTTCATTAATATATACGTAATCATGAAACACAAATTGATTGGATTTCGCCAAAGTTTAAATTATCTTAGTACCGTTGAAGTAGATCTTTAAAGACTTACAGATGTTTTCCACAGTGTACCGGTTTCGGTAGTCTGGTGCCGCTCTTTATGCAGTCGATGAACACATCTATTGATTTGTTTGGAAAAGGCATGGCACCTACAAGAGGAATCACAAGAGGGCAAGTTACTTCTTATCCATAGAGCTATATATATTGACTAGAGCGCTAACACCCCGTTATACACGCACTAAGGTTTTGAAGCCGTGTGGGCGCATCCATGTTTATGTACAAACCAATACAAAAGCTTGAAATTTTGTACGGCAATTGTACGGCTAATTGCATGATAAAGCGTTTGTTCTTTTCTATGCGTCATCGAACCAAATATGCAGCAAATGAGAACGCACAATCTGCTAATGAGCGTACAAACTGCTAGCGTCATGTGCGTCATGTTTAACATGTGCGTTTGCGCGTATACGGTTTTTTTTTTAGTTCGTCATTCTTGCCGGCATATTGTGTATCCTTGAAGCAGATTTCGTTTTTTCCCCTTGACATCTTGAAGCATTGAATCCTCCCAAACAAGGCTTTAGTTCGACTCAGCATTTTTCCTAAGACGTAAGAAACAACATCAGAGAATCACCTACTACATATTTTTTTAAGACATCACTAAAATCACCTGTTTACAAGAGCAATGATCGTTAGATTAAATATGGCGCGTACGTAAGCGCGCACGCCGAATGCAAAATTTTCGCGGCCATGTGTGCTCTCTTAAAATTAAAATCGTTCCGTAGTCACGCAACACATCAAACATGTCTGCGCCCAGGGTGGCTTCTAAACGCAGAGCAAGTTAGCGCTCTAGTCAATATATATAGCTCTATGTTCTTATCCAACTTGTCTCGGTTCAAGGCGCTCATGGTTCGTTATTCCAAAATCTATGGCCAAGAAAGAGGGCGTTTTCTTATATAGTCAGTTTAATACGTTTTTGGTGGATAATCAAAAATTAAAAAAATGCTTGTAAAAAATTGTTTTCTTATTTTTAATTATTTAATTTTCGAGATGTGAATCGCAGTTTTAAGAAACTCTACACAGTCTTACCTAAAGTGACGATTTCCCATAATAGAACCCCGAAAGACCACACGTCACTCTTTGTTGTGTACCTGTCGTTTAAGAGGCACTCAAGTGCCAACCAGCGAACTGGAACCGCGCCCTAAAACAAACATACAACAAAATCATGTTAGGTGCAGACCTCCAGAGGGCGCTGTTGACTGCCTCGGCTTTGACTTTAAATACGTTCATGTTTGTGTGTGAAGCCAACAGCCACAGTCACAGTCATTCTAATCTGATCTGGTTATATACGTACCCCCGATACCATGCTGTATACGTCATTAGATTCCGTGACGTCACGCGCCAAACCGAAATCACACAATTTGCACACGAGCCCCTCGGCCAGGAGAACGTTACGTGCTGCGAGGTCACGGTGAATCAACTGTAGTTAACGAAAAGTGACTCTCTGTTTAGATAGCTGAATTACCAATTTGCAAACTGGAAGTTTAGAAAGACTGAAAGTGTTGTAAGGCAAATTAAAAATAAAAACATGTTTAGCGTCCTGCCTTTTTGAGAAATGGAAGGAGGAGGGCCCTTTTTTTCTTTCTTTTTTTCCCCCCAAAATGGCCGCGCAACACATTTTTTTCGAGACAACCGGCCGGACTATTTTTCAAGAAGGTTGCCAGCTTTTTTTCGGTGTTGTTTTTGGGTGTGCTAAAGTCTATTTTTAAAATTTTATTTGAAACTTCTTTTTTGGGGGGCAGAGATCATTCAAATTTATCAATTTATTTTCGTAATTTTTTTTTTTTTTTTTAAAGGAGTTGGCCTCTAAAAAGGAAGCGTACGGGGACGCTGAACGTGTTTTTAAATGTTTATTTGGCCTTGTGACAATTAACATGATGCCGATTCTTGCAGTGCATGACCCCAGGAAAAGTGTTGATACAAAGTTCACACAAGCAATATGTAGCGAAGGTTATTAATACGATTCCATACTGCCATGCCCAATATATACAAAGTTCACCAACGACATTTTAGACAATGGTGACTAGCTACAGAAAGTGTTGATACAAACTTTTCAGTTTTGGTGTCACTTTCATTCACACAAGCAATATGTAGAGAAGGTTATTAACACGATTCCATAATGCCATGCCAAATATATACAAAGTTCACCAACGACATTTTAGACAGTGGTGACTAGCTACAGAAAATGGTAACCTAAGGCCAAATAAAAATATATATATTTCTAGCGTCCCCGCCCGTTTCCTTTTTAGCGGCCGCTTCCTTTTTTTCTCTTTTTTTTTAACGGGTAATTTTTAACGACCTCTGACGATTTTTTTTTTGAATGTTAAGATCGTATTTTTAGACTTGAGCACATCGAAAAAAACACACAGAAAAAAGCTGGCAACCATCTTGAAAAATAGCCCGGCCGGTTGCCTTGAAAATGTTACGGGCGGCCATTTAAAAAAAAAAGAGAGAGAGAAAGCAAAAAAAAGGCCCTCCTCCTTCCTTTTCTTTCAAAAAGGCAGGACGCTAAACATGTTTTTTTTTCTTCTGCCTAATGAAAACACACTTGCGTGTGATCAGATTTTCATCTCACGAACACTGTTTTTTTAAACTTTGGATGGTAAAAATAAATAATTAACAATTAAGATTAAGAGTGCGCCTCTTACATGAAAATTATCAAAAGTGCATTGCACATTTCTAAATGCACATAATGGAAGATAAAGATAAAGAAACAAGACTGGTCACCAGGCAGGTACCTAAACCACATGGGGATACGTCTGTCCTGCCAACAGAGAACGAATAGTTACTTATTACATAAGCCTAAACCCTGACAGACGTCTCTAACCATATGTAAAAAATATATATACACAAAATTAAACTAATCGGCAAGGCAAAAATTGTATGTCAGTAATAGATCAAATCTAAATATAAAAATCAAACAAACAAAATTAAATCAAATTAACCTAGGCATATCAAACAAGAAATCGTTAAAAAGCAAAACAAACCCTCTTAACCTATTCAAGGTTCAAGATTCAAAATATTTATTGTCATGATAAAAAGCATGAAATTTGTCTTCCCTGTGTATAAGGAGAATCAGTACAATTAAAGGCATAACAAAAACAAGACAACAATATTTAAAATTTCCAAAGTTACAGTAATAAAAAAGGGTGAGGTCATATTATACAAAACATAAAATACACAAGAATGTACAAAATATTTTGTAAAAATGCACCACGTTATCTCGACCAACTACTGTTAAAAGGGTTAATTGCGTTAGGTAGAAAGGAATTCTTAAATCTGTTGGTCTTGGGACATAGTTGTCGGACCCTGCCTGAGTGATTCTGAACAATTTGAGGGTTAAAGGTGCACGTTGCCATGGATCGGCCGAGTTGGTCTATAAAAAGCGTTTGTAACCGTTTGTTATAAAATGCATATGGTTAGAAAGATGTTTTAAAAGTAGAATACAATGATCCACACAAATATGCCTCGAAATTGCGTGGTTCTCCTTCAACTTTGCGAACGAACACGGTCGGCCATTTTGTCGACCGTGTTAGTTCACGATGTAAAAGGAAAACCACGCAATTTCGAGGCATATTTGTGTGGATTATTGTATTCTACTTTAATTTAAAACATCTTTCTAACCATATGCATTTTATAACAAACGGTAACAAACGCTTTTTATAGACCAACTCGACCGATCCAAGGCAACTTTACCTTTAAGAGGGTGGGTTGGATCACAAAGAATCTTATTGAACCGAGACATCATGTAATCTATGGATAAAACAGGGGCGTTGCAACCAAATTGGTCCCTCGCTGGAAGGTTAGCAGCTGGGCCCAATTTGATAGAGCTGCTTAGGCACAACAAGCAGCTAAGCACAAAGCAGCTTTGCTTACCCGAAAGGCTACCAGCCAAAATACCATGTCTCACGTACAATTTGTGACTGGTTTCCTGCTTATTTTTAATCTACCAGGAATTCAATTTGAGGATACCTTTCTGCTTAATAAGCAGATGTAAAAAATGGGCCCAGATGAATTTGGAATGTGTCTGATAATTGGTTTTTCCAAATTGCCAAAATTAATTTAGAGAGCTTCGAAAACGTGACCAAAACACGCATAGGCTGCCGTTGCGTTGAGCACACGCGGAAATGAAAAGACAAGACATAATGCACTGTCATACAATCACACAAACGACATTAAAAACCTGGCTGTCGGTTACTTTTGCTTTCTATTTGGTCTAAATTTCATACTCAAATACCCCCCTTTTATACTCACATGTTTAGATGATATATACTCCATCCCATTTGCAACTTGGAAAGCGAACGTGAGCAGACGTATAGCGCTCACAGCTTCCTTCCCGCGCCTTGTCTTGGGTGGCTGCATGCCCCAGGCTACCCGTTTACTCGTGAGGAACGCCTCCAGCGTTCCGTTGGGAACGTACTCCATTATCATGTAGAACGGCTCTGTAAAAAAAAAACGAGTTTAGATCACAGCAGCGCCAAGCGTCAGCTTGGATTCTTTCGAAGTGGTGCACGATCACTCTCATTTGGTGCTCGGTATGTGGCATGGTGTATAACATTCGCCCCCCCCCCCCCCACTCCTCTTGTGTCTTCAATGTATTCTGGGAATCTCAGGAATTCTTTAGAGGATTTTCGGGTGTGTGTGTGTGTGGGGGGGGGTACTTTTGTACAAGAGGAAAATAGTGTGTTCGAGTATGGGGACATTTGGGGGACACCCTCTGCCACATATCGGGCATGGTATATTGATCACCACACCACGACAGAACAACGGTTAAATTTAGGCCGTGTCCAACAAAATGGCGGCTGTGGCTACGGCTTCGGTTGTTGCTAAGGGTGCTGCTTTGATCATTCTATGCTTCAATGCACGTTCACGTGACAACCAAGCCTTAGCCGTAGCCGTAGCCGTAGCTGCAGCCGCTAATTTGGACGTGACCTTAAGTATTGCATTGGACCTGTATATCACAAAGAATAACATTTCGATTTGCCTTCTAAGTTGCCGTTTTACAAATGGGCATAATTCTCATATGGAACTATGTGCAATCAATTTTTGTTTATGGAGTCTGCCATTTTGATTGTTTGTTGTGACTTTATCCATCATTCAAAGCCTTTTGTAAATCTGAAATTGTATGTAGAATAGGCCTACCCTTATTAACACATGCCACCATTTTGTTTTGTACTTCCCGTTTCGTTTGTACTACCTCTCGTGTAATAAGCCATTTGGGAGTCGAATTGAATATAACTGTCTAGTACAATGACTTGCTGAGCCACACGTTACCGTCAAGTTAAATTTGAATTCCTCAGACTATAGAGACAGTTGCTTCGTCAAATGGTTCAGAGCAAGCTTTTGTAGAGCAACCCCCAGATGAAGCAAACCCTGGTACTATTGTGCCATACACATTCATTTCAAATTGGGTACGGGTGTTCGCCGTCTCTTATCCAACTATGCAAAAGCTTGCCCCGAATCATGTGACATAGCAACTGTCTCTGTACCCAGATCCGTACATCAGACGAAAAAAACAACAAGATGGCGACCTCTTGAAACCCATAGAAATAGAACACAGAGAATGCTGAGCTCGATTGTTGTCTGTGTCTGCTGTACACACCCTCTATGTCAACTGTGGACATAGAGTATCAAATACCATGTGACATGTCTGTATGACAAAATTAACCAGATCAACCAATGGGAAGGCTGGAATTTGCCACACAGCTAATGGCAGCGCGCATGACTTGCCTCACAGTTCTATTTCTATGTTGAAAACTCACCTTCTCGTATGCAACAACCCATAATCGTCACAACGTATGGATGTGATTGCAGCGACTGGAATATTTTTAATTCGTTCATGAAATCAGCCACAGTTGAGGAAGTTCCCGGGCCTCGAAAAAAAAAGTAAAAGAGAAAAAAAAGTCAAATAGAATCCAACTTGGCCGTCAAATTCTAAGTCTTCGTGACACGAAATTGTTGATGCATTTCTTTTCTTTCCATTAAATTTAAGTCCATTTATTAAAAAGAAAAAAAACATATATGTCTAAAATTGATTGATTTAAGCTCCAGAACAGGACAGTAAATGTTAACACTATTAAAGAAACAATGGAGTTAAAGGAACATTACAGAATTGGTTTTTGCTAACAAAACAGTTGCTGACAGTGTAATCTACCATATACACAAACTGACAAACCTGTAGAAGTTTGAGATCGATCGGCCATATGGGTCACGAGATAATAGTGAAAAACCGATTACACATTTGCATGAAATCATGTAGATTCAACAAATGAGTTAAACGCTCACTGAGCGATAAACTCCAATCGGAAAATTAGTCTATTCATTTCTCATCAAATATAGCATTTCAGACAGAAATATTTCAAGGGATGTTTTCTACTATCATCATCATTAGACCGTGTAAGTTTTATGTAAATATGTGATAAAAAAGTATATTTTACAAGTTTTTTTCTTACCAATTCTGTAATGTTCCTTTAAAATTTGCAATCAAACAAAGTAAAGAGGCGAGTATGTGAAAAGAACTTGCAAAGTTGCCGTTCTAACTTATGATGACAAAACTCTGAAAACTCTCGGGTCAAAATTGACCTCGATTCCGGGTCCCGTGGATCCTGATCCATTTCTGGGTCAGTGTGACTCGGAATTTCTTTCAAAGTTACCCAGAAATGAAATCAAACAGACGCAGAATCCGAGTTAAAAGCCATTTCAAAAAAATTGAAAAAAGTTTCCGGGTCAATCTGACTCAGAAATTGGTCAGACCCTCGATGACCCCGTGATCCGGGTTAATTCTGACGCGGGAGGTTTTTTTTTTTTTTTTTTTTTTTAGAGCGCAGTGCCCTTTCAAAGTAAAGGAAATCTGACGTCGTCTTTGCTATTATACCGAAAAAACACACACACATTGTTTCAAAAAAAGAGAGACATAAATTAACAAAGTCTTTACCTTTGATGGTTTTAACGGCAACTGTTGTATCAATCCCGTCCTGGAGGATTCCGCGAGCTTCTGCCTTGAAGACTTTCCCGAATTGGCCTTCCCCTAATTTTGTTTGGAGCGTCAACCGGTTCCTCGGAAACTCAAGCTTGAATGTGGGCGCTGTACAAACGCCGGAACGGGAAAAGGGCTTCTGAAAAGACGGCATTTTGGAACGAAAAAAGAGGTTATAAATAAGGCCCTTTTCGAAACCACAGCTTATAGGCTCAGGCTTTGGGCTTAGGCTCCGTTTAGTTATTTAGAAGACGTGCACTTTCCTCACGGGGCTTTAATCAGGCGGACGGATCCCAAGCCGAAGCACGAACCCAAGCCGCGGTTTCGAAAAGGGCCTTTGAAATCCAGTTTCGGCTGTGGCTCTGTAAGCCATTTTGAAAATGTGCACTGTCGGGACGCGGCCTCAAAACGATAGACGGAGCCTAAGCCGAAGCCGAAGTTTCCAGAAGAAGAAGAAAAACATATATATATATATATATATATATATATATATATATATTATATATTTAGAAGGTTGTAATGTGAAATCTATCATTTGCTCAACCCATGCAATTTCCTTTCTACAAGGTATAGAGTGAACATTTTGTTTGAATATAGTTACAATTAAGAGCATAAAAACTTATTCGGATACACTTGTTCTATATAGTTTCAATTTGACAGGACCCTTCACTTATCTCTCAAACGTGAATGATCGCAATACTTTCAGTAAACTTGTGGGTTGGGATTATGATAATATATGCCCTGATTATGTAACAATATTTCCTATAAAATCAGTTGTGTGAACGTATTAAAACAACATTACTAATGTAAAAGATGTCAAATTTTAACTCTTAAGTGACAAATGACGTTCGACAATGTTTCACAAAAAAGTGTAGTACCCTTTGTGGAGCTGATATTATGTCAGTTGTTAGATTAACATCTTTATTTTGACGTTTCGTCACTCGGTCTTCACTTCTTCTCTTTCTCTTTGCAATAATACACCACAAGAAAGCAAGAACAAAGACTACGGCAAGAGCGCTACACGAAGAGATGGTGGGCGTCATCCATGTTATAACCGACGGCTTGGACTCTGTATACAGAACACAATTAATAATACACGTGTTCCCGGTCAATTTCAGCAAAAAGTTATTTTCAGTTTTATTAAGCGCATTCAAATTCATGCATTTCCATTCATTCAAGCTATAAGTTTTTTCAAAGCTACTTTTGTATTTGATTTTGTTTTCGTGTAGACATGCTTTCGTTCTTCTCTTTCAGGTTCGTTTTGGTCATTCTATTTTTATTGACTACATTTTCGATTCAGTTGAGTTTTTACTACCTATTTACAATACTCTTGAAATTGAATGCTTGATCGACCAGCCTCTTGATGCTGGCTTTTAACACGAAAATGTGCGACCTTGTGTTTTTGGATGACCTTACTTGACCTGTGAAAGCCAAACTGTTGAAATTGATCTAACTCCTTTTGACTGTTGAACGCCGATGCACAACGGAGCATTAATTTCCAAACGAACTTGAATAAGTATTTTTTTTAAACAGGCCAAGAATACCTATAATGAAATAACACAAATATTAACAAATATAATTTAGTGAATTGCTGTTGTGGATATACAGAGGATCCGATTGTTTATGCCTGTTTTGTGAACAATTGTTTGGAAATGCTTTAAAAAGCAAGATATAATTCTAATGATTAAAGTGTATTTAACCATAATTTGCTTCTCTTCATCCAGGTGTATTTATGGGTACCTATCGAGGGTTGGGACGGCGTTTCGGCTATCTATTTATACTATTCTTACGTGCACCTAATTGGTTTTGAACATGTATCAAAAGTTGCTCCTTTTGATAGGTGACGTTTGGTGGAAGTACCACGCGACATTCGACGACAATAACACACGGTCCGCACTTCGGCTCGATTTCCACGGAGGCCTCCGAATCCCATCCACCCCTCGTGTCGTTGCGGCGCTGCTGTCGTAAGTCCTCGTCACACAACGCCGTGTAACCATCTCGCTCACCCTTGACCCTCAGCTCAAAGTGACTGGCGGGATTTGAATCCAGGGCCGTGCAAGTGACGTTCAAGGTTTTCCCTGGCGGAATCGGTGCGGGACTCTCGACACAGTCTCCCTCTTGCATCGCGCAAATACTAGTAGAAGACGGAGGATCTTTTGGACAGAATCAAAGGAAGTAATAACATTACCAATATCGAGTAATAAACCACAAGGGAAACTGAGTGGGTACATTTTAAATAAATGTTCATTACACCAAAAAGAAATATAAATTTTGCCAGTCATTAATCCGGCGAGAAGGCGGCCAATTTAAACTTCGCACTTAATCTATTTTGAGCAAAATTGAAACCTCCTGAAAACTGTCACTCCATTTCACTTAAAGGGGCTGTGTCGACATGATCAAAGCAGGCCCGTGATTGTACATGGAAGTATGAACTCTCACCTAGTTACAGCACGCGCGCGTACTCTCCATAGAAAATGATACGGAGGGAGGGCGCGCGCGTGCAGTAACTATGGATAGTTCCCAGTAGACGCCATCTTTACATATACATACCTGATGAATAAAACAATTCAATTTCAATTCAATTTACGGGCAAATTGCATTTTGGCTTGCAGGTGCGTCAAACGCTCAACTTATTAACGCAGCCGCGTTGTTCACTGACCAATCCTACAATGAGTTTCGTGAAATGCGCGCGTGTTGCACGCCGTTCTCACACGAAACGCACGACTGTTTGTTCTAAACTGCCCGTAAAGATGGCCGATTTACGTCATACTGCAACCTATCTATAGGTGAGAGTTCATAATAATTATACAGCCACAGGCCTGCTTTAATCATGACGACACAGCCCCTTTAACGTGTGAGCAATATTCTTCTTTTACGTCATGCGATTAAAAAGATAACCGTTTAACGGACAATCTCCTCGAACAGCATTCGAATTCCCAGCAAGTTTTTGCAGAAATCTCTAACTGCGCCTACTTTGCTAATTATTTAGTTGAATATAATGTTAATTATATGCATTCGCATGACTCAAAGTGAAATATGAATGATGGTTTCCACTGCAGAGAGGCAAAACCACTTCAAAACACATGCACGAAAGTGAAACAGGCCGGTTTTTTTTTACAACAATATCCGGGAAAATAATGGAAGTGTTTATGGGACATGGTGAAAAAACATATCCCGTCCGTACGAATTGGTAACTCGCACGAACGAATTACTACTGCGTACGCGCTGATTAGTAATCCGTACGTACGGAATTGTAGTCTGTACGTACGGATTACTACAATAGACCCTCATTTGTATGACATACCCCGTTTGATTGCCGTCATAATCCGTCAGGTACGAAATAAAAGTTTGTACGTACCAATGATTAATCCGTACGTACTGAATAGGTTTTTTTACCATGTCCTAAATAAATAAATACACTTCTATGGGAAAATATATACTACTTTTACATTTTATTTCCAGTGGGCCGTATGTACCATTCGTAGCTTCGTCTGTCCCTCCAGCGACTTTGCAAGTGACTTGAAGACCAACGTCTCCTCTTTTTGGAGTATAACAAAGTTTTGATGAGCCTTCTTCATCATCAATAACTGAGTTAAAAGTAACAAAAAGTTGATTATTGAAGAAAAGAAGATTTGGTTAGTTTTAATCCGATATATCCAACTGGTTAGAAAATCCCTGCCATTTTCAATTCTATTCAATTCAACATTTATGTCCATAGGCCTACTGATGAAAATGATATAAAAATAAACAAATTTAGAAGTTACTCGAATCAAAGACAATTCCGAATTGAGTGAAGAAAACTAACAAATATTAACAATTTGACTTAAAGAGGAACAAAGCAACAAATCATGGGATGTATTCCCTTTTAATTGAAAGTTTGCTGAAAACACGATTGCATGTCGTGGCCGAGCGTGTCGTGGCCGAGCGGATAAGAACACCGGATTCAAGCTCTGATGTTTCTGATCGGCAGAGTGTGGGTTCGAGTCCCGGTCGTGACACTTGTGTCATTAAGCAAGACACTTAACCATTATTGCTTCGTCCTTCGGATGGGACGTAAAGCCGTAGGTCCCGTGTGTTGGGTAATGCACGTAAAAGAACCCAGTTGCACTTATCGCTAAGAGAAAGGGTTCGCCCCGGTGTTCCTGGTTTGATTGGCTGCATATTGCGCCACAGCACCTTGTAAACCATTACTTGGTGCTATGTAAAGGAACAGGTCTAATACTTCAAAACGTAGCTCCACATTATACCTTGCAGGGAAAATACTGAGCGCTTTGAGACGCCCATCGGACGTGATAAAGCGCTATATAAGAACTGCGTATTATTATTATTATTATGTTTTTGCTAACATTTGGCCGTCTATGCCAACCAGTGCGGTTTGTTTATCAACATTGGAAAGGTCTATTATATTGGCCATTGTAGACTCGTCCTTTGGAAGAGTTTAGATAGAATAACAAGCAATGGCAGCCATTTTTACCATTTTGAAAACTGCCAGTGTTATTCTACCTGTATGTTTTTTCATGGAATTAATTTAAAGGAACATTACAGAATTGGTAATTGTAAAATATACTTTTGATCACAGATTTACATAAAACTTACACGGTCTAATGATGATAGTAGAAAACATCCCTTGAAATATTTCTGTCTGAAATGCCATATTTGATGAGAAATGAATAAACTAATTTCCGATTGGAGTTTATCGCTCAGTGAGCGTTTTACTCATTTGTTGAACCTAAATGATTTCATGCAAAAATGTGTAATCGTTTTTTTCACTATTTTCTCGTGACCCAGATGGCCGATCGATCTCAAACTTCTACAGGTTTGTCAGTTTATGTATATGGTGGATTACATAAAGTGCTTACACTGCCAGCAACTGTTTTGTTAGCAAAAACCAATTCTGTAATGTTCCTTTAAGATGGCCCTGTATATAGCTAAACATTTTTCTAATTAAACTCTGTGTGCCAAATTCCATCATGCTTGTATCATCAAAGGCAGAATCGCCTAAACATTACCACACTCATGGTTGGCCGGTCTCGCACCAATTGACCAGCTGTGTACTAGACGATGGGATGTGTAATTCGAAGCGTTACATGTGAACAAAGCAGGTGAACCCTCCAGGAACATTGAGGTGTTTGAAGTTAATGCCACAGATAAACCATTAACTTGCGGTAATTGCGAATTCATCAGTCCTAGATAAACACGAAATGAAGTCAAAAATGTACAAAGTTCCTTTAAAATGTCGAGGTTTGAGGTTAAATTTCACAGACTTACCGATAGGTCAACATGGTTATACATATCACAATTAACAATTAGGATTATAAACTTTGCATGGTGGAGATATAATCTGTTGTTAAGTTTGCAGTAACACTATGTACATGAGTAGGATTTGAAACTTTGCATGGTGGAGATACAATCTAGTAAGGTTTGCAGTAACACCATGTACATGAGTAGGATTTGAAACTTTGCATGGTGGAGATACAATCTACTAAGGTTTGCAGTAACACCATGTACATGAGTAGGATTTGAAACTTTGCATGGTGGAGATACAATCTAGTAAGGTTTGCAGTAACACCATGTACATGAGTAGGATTTGAAACTTTGCATGGTGGAGATACAATCTAGTAAGGTTTGCAGTAACACCACGTACATGAGTAGGATTTGAAACTTTGCATGGTGGAGATACAATCTAGTAAGGTTTGCAGTAACACCATGTACATGAGTAGGATTTGAAACTTTGCATGGTGGAGATACAATCTAGTAAGGTTTGCAGTAACACCATGTACATGAGTAGGATTTGAAACTTTGCATGGTGGAGATACAATCTAGTAAGGTTTGCAGTAACACCGTGTACTTGAGTAGGATTTGAAACTTTGCATGGTGGAGATACAATCTAGTAAGGTTTGCAGTAACACCGTGTACTTGAGTAGGATTTGAAATTTTGCATGGTGGAGATACAATCTAGTAAGGGTTGCAGTAACACCATGTACATGAGTAGGATTTGAAACTTTGCATGGTGGAGATACAATCTAGTAAGGTTTGCAGTAACACCATGTACATGAGTAGGATTTGAAACTTTGCATGGTGGAGATACAATCTAGTAAGGTTTGCAGTAACACCATGTACATGAGTAGGATTTGAAACTTTGCATGGTGGAGATACAATCTAGTAAGGTTTGCAGTAACACCATGTACATGAGTAGGATTTGAAACTTTGCATGGTGGAGATACAATCTAGTAAGGTTTGCAGTAACACCATGTACATGAGTAGGATTTGAAACTTTGCATGGTGGAGATACAATCTAGTAAGGTTTGCAGTAACACCATGTACATGAGTAGGATTTGAAACTTTGCATGGTGGAGATACAATCTACTAAGGTTTGCAGTAACACCATGTACATGAGTAGGATTTGAAACTTTGCATGGTGGAGATACAATCTAGTAAGGTTTGCAGTAACACCACGTACATGAGTAGGATTTGAAACTTTGCATGGTGGAGATACAATCTAGTAAGGTTTGCAGTAACACCACGTACATGAGTAGGATTTGAAACGTTGCATGGTGGAGATACAATCTAGTAAGGTTTGCAGTAACACCATGTACATGAGTAGGATTTGAAACTTTGCATGGTGGAGATACAATCTAGTAAGGTTTGCAGTAACACCATGTACATGAGTAGGATTTGAAACTTTGCATGGTGGAGATACAATCTAGTAAGGTTTGCAGTAACACCATGTACATGAGTAGGATTTGAAACTTTGCATGGTGGAGATACAATCTAGTAAGGTTTGCAGTAACACCATGTACATGAGTAGGATTTGAAACTTTGCATGGTGGAGATACAATCTAGTAAGGTTTGCAGTAACACCATGTACATGAGTAGGATTTGAAACTTTGCATGGTGGAGATACAATCTAGTAAGGTTTGCAGTAACACCATGTACATGAGTAGGATTTGAAACTTTGCATGGTGGAGATACAATCTAGTAAGGTTTGCAGTAACACCATGTACATAGCCTCAGCAAACTAAGTCTGGGAAAAGATAAGTTTTAGGCGATGTTTTGATTTCAGTATTGAAATGTCATGTTGTATTTAATGAGGGAGATCGTTCCAAAGTTTGGAGCAGCTGCATAAAAACCTTTAGCAGATGAAGAGTGTCTGGTTTCAGGTTTTGTGAGAATCCTTGCTGGAAAGAGTGTGAGAAAGAGCACCATTCAAACATTTATACGCGATGGTTAACCACTGTTTGTCACGAACGAAATGCCCTCCAAAAGAGAAGGTTTGTGAACACTTACCTGTCCAATATATACAGAGAAGAACGGCGTAGAAGCGCCTCACGTTCGGGCTTGGATCCATGTCGACCAACTGCCACAAGAAAATACAGTCAAAACTCTAAGTGATCGAGCAATTCATCTCAAGTAAAAACATTTATATAGAAAGTAAAAGCATTAATACGCCCAGATTTATGACAAACTTCCCGCAAATTCAGGATGTGTTTGTTGAATCTGAAACCGAAGTGTTTTTCTTGCACACATTTTTAGAGACCAGCAATTCCAAATGGAACTGAAGTTAATCATCAATTATTCGCTTGGTGTAGCTTACGGAGCTCAAAGGATGCCATAGCAATTCTCAAAAATGAAGATGTGTCTCGTCCACTACGGCCGTTTCGAACTAATAGCGGCTGGAGGGTGTGGCTGTTTCGGGGCTAACCCATCAGAAGTAGCAGCTAGTTCGGAGATAAGCTTGGTGCAAGACGTTTCTCGTTTACCTTTCACTCATGGTATAGCGCACAAACCGCCCGTATACACTAACCCGACTTAGCCCACGAACCGCCCCCGCGAGTACGGTTCGTGCCGTGAGAGCAGTTCGTGTATGATAGCGCCCTCTCGTGGGGAAAGTTATGACAAATCAACACGAGACGATGGTCTTCCACCAAGACTAGTTCGGAGACGGCGCTTGTTTTCGACACTGCATGAAACCATCGGAATCAACGCGCACATTTACACCAACGGACTGTCCCAAACACCACGCATTATAAAGGCGTGTAATAATGAGGGAGGGGGGGTGTCAAATGTTCTAAACCGTAAGATATATGGACCCTTTAAGACCAAATAAAACCAATTCCGAGCCATCAAGCCATCTGGAAGACATGGTTGGTTCATGGTTGGTTCATGGTTCAAGCCAGGTTTGGAATGTACTCGCACATTCACACCGACTCACTGTTTCGAACAACAGTACGTTATGTAATAGCTTGTGCTAGTTGTTGGGGGTTTCAACACAATTCAGGATCGGAACAAGAGAAAGACAAACGGATACATAATTATGACTCGGAAACAGTTCTTCACGTACTCGATTCTTCCCGGATTCTCTAATTCTTTACTCGTATAGTCACAAATTACATGTACTTACATTGTTGTCACTCTTAATTAACACAAAACGGGGGAGCCGGAGCACTGTGAGTTCGTCTTGACTCTTCGGGATCTAGAACAGCACTGACCGTCTCCTCCATCGATCACGTTGGTTGGAACCCAAGCCCGGCATTCCATGATTTGGCGCGCAATGGTGCCTGGATTATTCCCAGGTGCTCCGGATGTCTGCGGTCAGCGCTGCCTGCGAGCCTTCACATGAACTGGGTGCTCGCTACACTATTAATTAAAGGTAACGTTGCCCTGAATCGGCTGAGTTGGTCTATAAAAAGCGTTTGTAAACCGTTTGTTATAAGATGCATATGGTTAGAAAGTCGGCCATTTTATGGAGTCAAAATGGCCGACCGTGTAAGTTCGCAAAGGTAAAGGAAAACCACGCAACTTCGAGGCATATTTGTGTGGATCATTGTATTATACTTTTAAAACATCTTTCTAACCATATGCATTTTATAACAAACGGTTACAAACGCTTTTTACAGACCAACTCGCACGATCCAAGGCAACGTGTACCTTTAAGTATGGGTAATACTTAAGCCAGGGCGTGGCCTATGGTCGCCGTTAGCTGAGTGTTAGGCCGTGTCCGAATTAGCGGCTGCAGCTACGGCTATGGCTAGATTTCCACGTCATCATGCGCTGAAGTATAGGATGTCCTTAGCAACACCCTTAGCAACAGTCATAGCCGTAGATGTAGCCGCCAATTCGGATACGGCCTTAGCCTGGTCTAAAGTTTATGTAAGTTACGCAAGTTTAGTTATAAATAAAGCAGTTGCTTTCTCCTACAAGAATAAGGGTCGCTGGCCTGGTTAATTCCAAGTTATGTGTATTAGGATCCCGGTGGGCTGTTTAAAGCCACAATATAACCAATGATACGATTGAATTGTTTACCATCCCCCTTGAGCAGGCGTTTAAGTTCCTATGATTTCATATTTTTGTCACATTACATTTAGGAACCCAATATTGTTTGATATTAAATACAGCAAAATTCAAAATATTTAAAGTCATAATAAAAAACAACGTGAACTTGGCTTTCCCTGTGTACAAGGAGAATAATTAAATGGTATAGAGAATATAAAACCAAATCCGAAGGCAGCGAGTGCCCCTTTAACTAAGCCTAGTATCCCTTTGTACAAGGAGAATAATTAAATGGTATAGAAAATATAAAACCAAATCCGAAGGCAGCGAGTGCCCCTTTAACTAAGCCTAGTATCCCTGTGTACCAGGAGAATAATTAAATGGTATAGAGAATATAAAACCAAATCCGAAGGCAGCGAGTGCCCCTTTAACTAAGCCTAGTATCCCTGTGTACAAGGAGAATAATTAAATGGTATACAGAATATAAAAACAAATCCGAAGGCAGCGAGTGCCCCTTTAACTAAGCCTAGTATCCCTGTGTACAAGGAGAATAATTAAATGGTATAGAGAATATAAAAACAAATCCGAAGGCAGCGAGTGCCCCTTTAACTAAGCCTAGTATCCCTGTGTACAAGGAGAATAATTAAATGGTATAGATAATATAAAAACAAATCCGAAGGCAGCGAGTGCCCCTTTAACTAAGCCTAGTATCCCTGTGTACAAGGATAATAATGAAATGGTATAGAGAATATAAAAACAAATCCGAAGGCAGCGAGTGCCCCTTTAACTAAGCCTAGTATGTTTATGTGCATTATTGTACGTTATTATATGCATATCTAATTGGTAAATTAAGTCATTACTTTATTTTAAAACCAAGCGCTTAACAAAAAATAGCCTCATGATAGACCTATATAAAGCAATACAGATTCATGAATTCTAAAAAGCACAATATTACATGTAATTGTGTTGTAAACAAAATTGAAATTGTGAAACATGTTACTTGAATTATTAATCATTATTTACAACAATATTTTATAAAGCAGTGATTACTGAAAAACATTACAGTTTACTTTTTATACGCTCGAATAATTGTTATTAAGGTCTGTACAAAATGTATTACGTCGTGCATGGCTCAATTCTGCTTGCTGAAATCTTTGTCGGCCATTTTATACCTTGAAACAGCTTGCGCATTGCAACAATCAGAATGCAGATATGAAAGCTGACGTCAGTATGCACCTATCCAATGAAACCACTGGGTTGGAAAGACTGCCTGGCAAATACACACTTGGTTTTACAGTATGCAAAATGAAATGGCCTTCTAAATGACAATGTTTATCATTTCAAAATACAATTTAAGGTAAGGTGATACTTACAGAGAGTTCTACGACACCATCTCTCCCAGATAAGTAGTATTGGGAGCATGGCCAGAGTACAAAATGGAGAGAAATGGGGACCAATATATAATGTGCTCTCTCCAGAAACGAAGCTATAGAAAAAGAGAGGGGGATTGTCACGTGACAACTCCAAAAGTAAACTTTCCTACAAGTTCAACAATGAGGGCGCACTTGGGATCACTACATAAAAAAGCAGTTGCTTTCTCCTACAAGAATAAGGGTCGTTGGCCTGTTTAATTCCAAGTTATGTGTATTAGGATCCGGGTGGGCTGGTTAAAGCCACAATATAACCAATGATACGATTGAATTGTTTACCATCCCCCTTGAGCAGGCGTTTAAGTTCCAATGATTTCATATTTTTGTCACATTAATTTAGGAGCCCAATATTGTTTGATATGAATACAGCATAATTCAAAATATTATATTTTATACATTGAAACAGCTTGCGCATTGCACCAATCAGAATGCAGATATAAAAGCTGACGTCAGTATGTACCTATCCAATGAAACCACTTCGTTATTGCCGAAGTGAACCAAGCAATACTTATTTTTAAAAGCAAACGCTTAAAAAAAATAGGCCCTAGCTTCATGATAGACCTATATAAGCGATACAGTTTCATGAATTTTTAAAGCACAGTTAATGCACTTGCATTGTTAAAAAATAAATACTTAGAGCAAAATTTTTATAAAGCAGTAAAATATGATTTGTCCGAATATTGTCAATAAGCTCTGTACAAATTGTGTTACTTCGTGCATGGTACCATTCTGATTGCTGAAATCTTTGTCGGTCATTTTATACATTGAAACAGCTTGCGCACTGCACCAATCAGAATGCAGATATGAAAGCTGACGTCAGTATGTCCCTACCAATGAAACCATTTGGTTGGAAAGACCGGGACCTTCTCTACCAATGCAAGTTTGTTATTAAATCGCAGCTGGCTCATTCATGCTCAACGGAATCTTTAAAGTCTTTTGAAAGATAAATGCAGCATTTTTTAAATAAACAAGTATCTCGTTTTCGTCGACGAAAACAATCCCCTTGATGCCACGTGACGTCAACGAATCAGCCTCGTCCTCAGAGACAGTGACAATGAAACTGTGCTCCTCGTCCCCACCGACCCCGTCGATTTGCATAACCTGCACGCTCTTGTTGTCGTGGAGTTTGTTCACCAAGAACAGCTCGTCACCGCGCACGAAGACCCCACCCGATCGAAAGCTGTCCTTCTTAGCTTTCTTCTCGTCAATGATGTATGTGGCAGCCCCCAGCATGGACCGGTATGGATAGCAGCTTTTTCTGTCGACGCCGTATATTTCAACGGTAGTCTCGGAGCTGACAAAAAGGTCAACCTTTATCTCTGTGGTGGTGTGGGCGAAGAGGAAGTTGGGTTCGATGTCGATCTCTACTCGTTTAATGTACACTCCGTCTGAATCGAACATCGAGATAGCCTTCCCTTTAGAGTCACCTGCAAATACAAACCCCTGGCAGTCCACCGAAATATCGGCAAGCTTAACCTCCCTGTCCCCAACAGGCAATATGAAACTGAAAGTGCTTACTTCGGTTTTATTAAGATCAAAAATCACAAGTTTACCCAATACCAGCCCAAAAAGAAGCTTATTTCTTGAAAAATGTGTGACGCAAAGATATCCGCCCGGTAACTGTTTGTACAAATGCACGAATTTGTAATGATATCCCGAAGTAAACTGGTGCATGCCGGTGGTATCTATGACAATCAATCCGCCATCTTGGGTTGGTACAGGTATGACGTCCTGGATGTGGTCGAATCCACCGCTGACGTCATCAATGCTGGACGAATCGGGGACAAGCTGACCAAGTGAGGTCCAGGTGTACGTGTCGTCTGAAAAAGGGGGAAGAACATGACTTAGTAACTCTTTCACGATGCCCATTTACAAATTCGTAATTCGTCACGGAATCTCACCTTGATGAACTTCAACAATTTTGGTGCGGACATTGTAATTTCCTTCCTTGAAGTCACGGTGTTTGCATTTAATTTGCATAAATGTTACTCATGTAGGTCAATGTTAACAAACAATTATACAAACACCTCAACCGACACCCCGACCAACAAAAAAACACCAATAAACAAACACCCCAACACCAGTAAACAAAGAAACATACAAACAAAGAAACAAACACCCCAACACCCCCAAAACAAACAAACTAACAAACAAACAAACAAACAAACAAACAAACAAACAAACAAAAAAAAACAAACAAAACAACAAACAAACAAACAAAAAACAAACAACAAACGAACACCCCAACAACCAAAAACAAAATAACAACAACAAACAAACAAATAAACAATCATCCAAACAAACACAAACCAACAAACCTGTAAAAATGATGCCAGGAGTCGTTCGGCCAATAACACACACGGGCTCTGTGTTGAAGCAAAATAAATAATAAGAAACAGTTACATTAATGTCGGT
Source organism: Pycnopodia helianthoides (assembly GCA_032158295.1). Classification (NCBI taxonomy): domain Eukaryota; kingdom Metazoa; phylum Echinodermata; class Asteroidea; order Forcipulatida; family Asteriidae; genus Pycnopodia; species Pycnopodia helianthoides. Next base: position 1,949,819 of record CM063264.1, on the reverse strand, counting down.
TATTCTTCTCGTCTTTCAGTCTCTTCACGGAACAGCACCTTCATCTATCCATGGACTTAACACACCTCTACGAACCACCACCCAGACAACTTGGCTGTGCTAATGCCCAACTCCTACACATCCCACGTTTACGACACTCTTGTCTTGGTGAAGACGATCGTTCTCAAAATCTGGTCGTCACTCTGGAACACACTCCCCACTAAACTCAGAAAATAAAGCACCCATGCACATGTGACGAGTGTATGAAGCAACCCTATACCCTGTTTAATTATTACGTAGCTTTTTCTATGGAAGAGTGTGTGGCCCCCTGAAGGGACATCACACATTGCAAATAGTATCTTTGCATTTTTTTCGCAAACTTTATCAAATACTTTTTTGCATAGTTTGCATATTATTTTGTATTGGGTTATTCAAGAATCTATAGTTTTTTCCCCCAAGACGCTATGGGGTGGTGTCCCTTCAGGGCCACCATAGAAGAGCACCCTTGCAGTTAATTTTTCGGGGTTCGCCATTATTTTCTGTACGATAACACGATGACATGTTCAGATTCATTCTTAATTTTGTTCCAGATGTAACCTTCCGTGAACTAAGTTGTTGATTGATGTCCCGATTGTCTCATTTGACGAGCCGTCACACACATTTCAAAATTCAGACAAATTAAAAACTGTTATCGTTTGGGATTTTTGTTTTACAAAAAAGGGTAAAATCCTACCTTTTGTACTGGCATCGCCTTCACTTCCACGATGCATCATCAGGGAGATTTCCGTAACTCTCAATTCTATTGCAACTTAAGATAATCCAGATTTAGTACAATTAGTAACATTTTGTTACTTTTGGTCACCTTCATCAGAAAGCTTTTTTGACAGTCAAATCTTTTTGCCACCAGTGCTCAATTTTATAAAATGTTAAGATTGACGTTGTCCAACCAATCAGTCCTACGGCATTGCATTCATTTTCAATCCAATTCTTTCAAATAAGCAAACAAAACAACGAGTGGTGAGACCGCTGTACTGATGACGTCATGGTTTGTTTGCATTGCTTAAAGGGCCGTGTCGTGATGATCACTGTTGGCTCTTCACGCATGCGTATACACACTATTGGTTCGCACATAGAGTTGTGCAATAGGCAGACGCACGAACGCGTACACGTCATGCAACCATCAGCCCCGTACAAAAAGGTGCAATATTCCCTCATTTTGCCCACCAGTTATAGGGATAGTGCGCTCCGTAAGACACAGGTTGCTGTCGGTCACCAGCGCAATGAAAGTGGGCCCAGAATCGTTGCAATTTTACAGCAATATGAACTGAACAAACAAGTACATTTGTTTTCAAATCTATTCAAAACAATCATATCAAAATTACAACTTACCGAAATCAAATCATTTGAGGTTATTCCGGCATTGGGTCTCAAGTCTCAAGTCTCAAGTTTTAAGTCTCGAGTCTACGTGTCATGTCTCAAGTCCAATTCTTATAAAAGTCTTGATTTTTGAGACTCGAGTCTCGAGTTCCAAGTCTCAGGTCTTAATCATCGAGTGTCAAATCTCAAGTATCAAGTCTCTCAAGTCTGCAGTTATACGAGTCTTGAGTTTTAAGTTTCAAGCCTAAAGTCCTAACCATTAATTCTCGAATCTTGAGTTACACACATCGTGACGTATGTCTCAAGTAAACTTAATCCTTTCCAAGTCTAGTCTATGACACTGTGACTCTCGAGTTCAAGTTAATCACTGGTTTAAGTCAGTTTTTAACCTACCTGATTGTCTCTTGACCCTCATTAAAAATGTCATCCAAGAACACTTACCTTCATCCCTTTTGATGGGTCGCTGTTTTTTTGTTGAAGTTATTTTTAAACGCCATCCGACGACCAAAATGAATATTAAAGCCATAAAGATGACCGTCAAAAAAAAGACAAGAACACTGTTGCTGCTGCAATGAGCTTCTGCCACGCCACCTGAGAAAAGTAAGGGGAAAATACCACGGAAAAATTTGAACTTCTCTTTTGCAATTATATTGTCGTATCTTCGCAAAGAGGGGGTCGTAGTTCTTGGCGTCCATTTACATTATGCATACATCAGTGTAATTTTAAGCGAAATATTACCTTCACGACATTATAAAGTTTACGTTTTACGTAAACGCTAATTTTGGAGATACGCCACTTTGTTGCACCGACACGACGATAGAAAGATTGCTTTGTACTTAAGACGCCGATTTTAATTGATAATTTGGTGACAACATTCAAACAAAATGCTTCTCGCGATCGCTATCAAAGCATGACAAGATAGTACATGGTCTATGCATGCGTGTGGTAATTCGAAGCAAGCACAACTTACGTGATATTTTAACAGAAGATGACTCCCTGCCATTTGTGATGGCGCCATCAAGCGACGTACAGATGAAAGTACACGAAGAGGATTCCAAGGGGAAATTATGCAAGTACAACTTCGATGTTGCACTGTACGTCATCAATGTGTTATCGTATGCCAATCGTTAGACGTGGAGAAACCTATCGTATTGTTGCCATCACAGTCGGTCATCGACCAATTCACTTCAATCCTCGGGTACACACGGTTGACAGAGCACTCCAGTTGAAAGAAATCTTGGCGCGACCCAAGTTTGACGTCACCATGGTCTTCTTGAATTGTGACGTCACCATAACCCGCAATGACAGGGTACTTTTGTTCTGGGATTGCTGTGGTCAATGATCAGAATAAGTCTTCTAATTTAAAAAAGTCAGTAAAGTACCTATTACACGCCCCCCCCAAAAAAAAACCACACACACACACACACACACACACACAAGTGTGTAATGACCTCCAATCGTGGACCCTCCTTTGTTCAACTCTTTGTCCTGAAAAACGTGGACCTCATTGTTTTCCTTTGTGATAGCAAACGTGGACCTATTGTCCCTTTTGTTGTAAGCCCTCGGTTTGAATGTCACTACAAACTCACACACACACGCGCACACACACACACACACACATACACACGTGTGTAAACACCTGCAATCGGGGACCTCCTATTGTCCCTCTTTTGTTTGTACTTTTTGGCAACAGCTCTCATTGGTTTTGTACACGTTTTCCAACTGGGGACCTTTCCCCAAACGGGGACCCTATTGTCCTCTTTTGTTATAGGTCCCCGGTTTGAATGTGTATACCTATATACCCACACACACACACACACACATGTTTGTGAATCCCGTAAATCGAGGACTTCTCTTTGTTCTCCCATTGTTTGGACTTTGTTCTCCCATTGTTTTTGTTTTTTAGCGACGTCCCCATTGGTTTTGTATACGAAAGCGAAGCGAAGACGTCCTCGCTCTCTCAAAACACCCGGATCCCTTTTGTTAAAGTCCTCGGTTTCAACGGGTAGACACGCTCACACACACACACACACAGAAAATTAATACCAAAGTGCAGCAGAGAAAATAGAGGGCGAGTTTTATAGAAAGCCAATTTGTATACTTCTGAACAGACCTTAACATGCATAGGACCCGGCTACGCCAGGTCTAAAGGTTTGCCTTCTTTTTTACTCTATAAATGACAGACTTCCAAGACGTATAGTGAAAGCAGAATATGCACGCATATCCGTTGTGCTAAAAAAGTGTGCACATGGTCAGGAAAAATACGATCTGCTGCCACCTAGCGTCCTGAAGTCCAAATCTCTCACCTTTCCATAACACTCTTACACAGTTTTGCCTTGGATCGGAGCCATCTTGAAAAACATGACAGCAATACATTTCTTCCCTGTCGTTGAACTTGTTCACTACTAGATTATTGTTCGCATCTAAACTGTACTGACCACCTGCCGTAGCAACTCCGATATCGGGAAAAACAATATCCATACTTTGGCCGTCTTCAGCGCTGGCATTTAAGCGCGACCAGTACACAATGACGTCAACTCGCCTGGAACCAACGAGTGACATCGCTGGACACGTGATGAGTTTCTCCACTTCGAAATTTATACTGATTCTTTGGACATCCCGACCGTCTTCCATCTGTGCATTGGGAATATTTTACCTGCAGAGTGGATAACAAAACATTGCTGTATAGTTAAATGAAACATTCTTATTGAAAAGCCGCAGGTTAGAATTGACCCGTATCCGGGTCAAAATGAGCCACTTCCGGTTCAGTATGAGAATAACCCAGATCTTGTTGATAAACACCTTTTCCTTATTTAGAGGGAGGCAAGCGCGTATCGTTACCAGGCTGGTTCATCGCTAACTGAAGGCACGAGGAAAAATATTGTGGTAAGATCATACTTTAGGTACGAGGTTGGTAGAAAGACTGGCAACTTTAAGACTTTAGGTAGCAGCATACCTCTTTCTTACCGTTTCACAATTTCAGCTATACTCTCAATGCACCCGATTTCTTGGGAGTCAAACTCCCTCTGGGTAACAAAGCAGTGTCTGTTTGAGTTGACCCGGGCCCAATTTCATAAAAAAATTGTTTAGCAGAAAATTGTTTTGAGCATTGTTTTGCTCCTCAGCAAAAATAAAGCTGGGAACCAGTCATAGTATACAGTACGGTGTTCTTTTGGCTGATGACGTGTTTGTGCAGAGCACGATTTTTCTGTACTAGTCAATTTCTTGAGCTTAACGGCTTTATGCCATTTCAGCTTGCATGCAATTTGACTCCCAGCAAATAGATGGATTGCAATACGCGGATCATTGACCGCCATCTTTGATGTAAAACGATGGAAAAGTGCACGCGTGTACGCGCTACGCACGACTCTTAGCCAATGATAGCTCTTCACGCGTGCACAATTCATCAAAGATGGTGGTCAATGACGCGTATTGCAATCCATCTATAGGCAGACCATGTGTGAAGTCAGGCGCGTGTGACGTCAGCCGAGTGTGACGTCAGCCGCGTGTGACGTCAGTGCAAGATGTCAATCATCGTCAATAACATACAAAGACTGCTGTAATTTCCAAGTGCATGGCCAAAATAATGTCCTTACCCAAGACAATCAAATCCAGAAAGTCCTCCACGTATTTATCGACGGATACCTTGTACACCTTACACCAATACCGCTCAGAATCCGCCTGGTTAGCAGACTCGATCTTCAAGCCGTAATTTGTGTCAGTGAACTGGAAGTGCGGACTCGGACTAATCAAGGTGCCGCCGGGTGGGTCGTGGTGTTGTAGGAGAAGCTGTCGCTTTCCTGGGTCACAGCTGCTTCCTTGGAACCAAAGTACGTCAGCAATTTCGTCATCAGGAGCAAAAACTGGACAGGGCAGGTTGTATGTGTGACCTGCTTGTAGCACCATCTCATTCCTTGATGTATGCAAGGGTCTTTCACCTTCTTCTGGGCGATTAAAAAAATGATAAAACCGTAAATAAAATACTTTGCAAGATCTCAGAAAATAATGACTACAAAACATTAATATTCTTTACAATCGCAGAATAACGTTTACTAAACACGACAAGAACAAGGTCATCATTTGTGTTTTACCATACACCGATGTGTGTTAACCCAGCACTTTCCCGGGTCCTGCGGAGAAAAAAATCCACAGAGGCATATAACTCAGGTGGGATTCTAACCCACGACTTTTGCTACCTTTTCTTCACAGGACTCGAGAAAGTGCCGAGTATATATCAGTGCTTAACACAAATCGGTGCATGGATAAAATACATAGCAACAAGAGGACTCAAGTCCACAGTCTTTTAGAGACCAGGAATCGATTTTACTAAGTACAAAGATTTATCTTAAAACCCTGCAGCGAAGTCCGCTGTCAGCACTTGCTGACCTAATATTTTGACATTTCCGTTGTTTAATACACTGGTCAGCTCATATGCCGCGGTATCCTAAGCTTGACCATGCAACACTTCCTAGAGGGGATGTCAATCAACATGGGTTAGTGATTTTGGTGAGGGGGGGGGGCAGGACAAAACTCTGCCATGACCGAAACGTGATCATACCAGGGTCAACTCTGAGGCCGGGGGCTAAACGTGAGCCCGTGCTAGAATTTTACCTTGTCTTTTCATTCGCTCATGTTGTTTCGTTGAATCCACATTCACGGTTTTTGGAACACTCACGCCCTCCCACGGCCCTCCTTCGATTCCAAGCGAAGAGCAACTGTGACAGACCATTGTTTTTACGTTGTCTGAGTAGTTGGAGGGTTTAATTGTGCAACTTTTAAGATAAATGTCGTTGCCTTCTCTCATTTCAAGGGCGTCGAGCTCGAAGTTGTCGTCATGAGGTATGTTCTGACATGTAAGGGTCAGAACATCTTCATCCCTTTTGGTGGCGAGTGTGACAGAGGTAACCAGAGCAAACCTCAGACAAATCCTCAAAAATCCCATTGTTTAGGAATTGTGTGTGGCACTTGAAAAAAGTCGAGTAAACAAACCTTTTTTTATAGCTGAAAATACAAAAAAATCAATATCGTAACAGCAATAAATATTCGAATACAATTCTGATTTTGTTTTGTTCATCTAAACCTTTTTTGTTTTACTACTATCAGTAATTAGTTATCTAAATTTCTATTGAAGTCCTTTATTTAAAAAAAGCATTTTAAAACATTAAAGACAAAGTATTTTTGCAGGGGACAAAGCTCGTCAGAATTTCCTCCTCTAAAAACATTGACGGCGCGGAGAGGTGCATTTTTTTTACTACAATTATTTTCTACTAATAAAATACTAATTGCAAGTGTAAAATACCGTGAGATATCTACTCGGCCATAAAAAGTAATAATTAAATTATTAAGAGCATCTTGGAGCCGCTCTTTAAGGAGCTCCAGCAGTGGGATTATCTTATTAGTTCAGTAAGTCGTCCTCACGGGATTATCTCGCCATCTCGATTTGTAAATGAAATAAAGGCGACTTGACACGATAAATTGATATGTTTTCTGGGGATTGAAGTATTTCTGGGGATTGATTTATTTCTGATAAATTTTTTTTTTGTAGTTGTCTTTTTTGCCCCAATGGCCGCCCATAATTTACAGGGGTTGATATTGAAAAAAATAATAACAAATCATCCGAAATGGGGTTTGGGCCTTGGCTTTCCCTTATGTAAAACCCAGATCCTACCAAATACAAAACGTTTTGCTCACAATCTGTTTTAATGATAAGCGTACTATGTTATTTTGTAATCTCTTTCTGCAACTCAACTAAGGAAAAATTAAGGAAAAGACCAAGGCTAGTCTCGTAGTAGACGACGAGTTGATGTTGTTTGGTATTTCTGGTAACAAAACAAATGCCTTTTAATCTTAATCTTTTAATAGCTCGCTTTCACATTTATAAAAAGAAAATGAACGAAAGACGTTCATGTATTGTAGCTTTTAAAAAAGATCTGAAGAGCTATTACATCTGCGAGAAATACCTGTCAGTTGTCAATGGAACTTCTCCGAAATTTAATTCGAAATTGACTAACTATTCTGTACTCTGTGAATAACATACTATAACCAGTTAATTATTACTTGCTGTAAGATGCACCGTTTTATTTATTATCTTTTTTATGTTAATGTATGTTGATATAGAGAGCAATAAAATGATATCCCCGGGATAAACAAATATTTAAAAAAATGATAAACGTACTACGACAATTACTTCTGTAAAATTGTGAGGGTTATGGATGTTTCCAACAGCGCGATCCTGTATGTCAACAGCCGATTAAAACCATAAATGACTCAGTATCTGAGTGAATGAAAGAGTGGCGACTCGGTCATAATTAACTGGCCGTTTAAAACCGGCAGCGTCGTGGCGCGATCGACCCTGCAAGGTACTCTTTTATTCCCATTCGTAAATGCCCTTGTCAAAAAGCGTAATAATGATGGAAAATCTGTCAAACCTTCCTGTACATTTTCAAATCGTGTCCCGTCCTCGGGTTCCTTTGCTTGCGACGCTCAACGGTTGTGCGTACGTGCGCGTACTAACATGGTCTAGACATGGAGTATAATATCAACCTCGTTCCCAGGGGTGATCAATCTCGCCGCACCATTTTGTCCCAGCATGTTTTGCTCGCTCATAACCCCTGGAATAGACCCTTCCCATGACGTATAAAAACCATCACTACTGTTTGGCAAAATGGGTGACCATCGCGCCTTTTTGTATGAGACTGATGTATGAGACTCTATGGCGTTTGCCAGCCAGTAGTATCTGTACGCATGCGTGAATGTAATTAGCATATTTCATGGGAAAGGTTCATTGGTTCACTAAAATGTACTTGAATCCAGCACATTTTAATTAGGCCTAGCGTATCCCTTGATGAAACGCCGAAAATGTCCTGTCAACCCAAGAAAAGAGCGTACACCCTTCACAGTCTTGGGTTCTGGCCAGTCGTGTACAGCTTGTACCTTCTCTGGATCTACCGCGACACCATTGCTAGAAATCCAGCACATTTTAATTAGGCCTAGCGTATCCCTTGATGAAACGCCGAAAATATCCTGTCAACTCAAGAAAAGAGCGTACACCCTTCACAGTCTTGGGTTTTGGCCAGTCGTGTACAGCTTGTACCTTCTCTGGATCTACCGCGACACCATTGCTAGAAACCGAGTGTCCGAGGTAACGCACCTTTTGCTGTATGAGGTGACATTTCGAGGGCTTCAGCATCAGCTCCTGTTTTGAAGTCTTGTGAAGACTCGTATCAAGATGTGCCAAGTGCGTGTTGAAATCAGCTGAATAGACAATAATATCGTCCAAGTAGATAAAGACATTGTCGTAACATTGGTCCCCAAGGCATCGCTGCATGAGACGCTGGAATGTCGCTGGTGCGTTCGACAGACCAAAGGGCATCCTGTTATACTCGTACAGACCAAATGGCATCCTGTTATACTCCTACAGACCAAATGGCATCCTGTTATACTCGTACAGACCAAATGGCATCCTGTTATACTCGTACAGACCAAATGGCATCCTGTTATACTCGTACAGACCAAATGGCATCCTGTTATACTCGTACAGACCAAATGGCATCCTGTTATACTCGTACAGACCAAATGGCATCCTGTTATACTCGTACAGACCAAAGGGCATCCTGTTATACTCGTACAGACCAAATGACATCCTGTTATACTCGTACAGACCAAATGGCATCCTGTTATACTCGTACAGACCAAATGGCATCCTGTTATACTCGTACAGACCAAATGGCATCCTGTTATACTCGTACAGACCAAATGGCATCCTGTTATACTCGTACAGACCAAAGGGCATCCTGTTATACTCGTACAGACCAAATGGCGCAGCAAATGCAGTTTTCTCCACATCCTCTGGGTGCACGGCTACTTGATAATACCCACTAGTGAGATCTAAAACGGAGAAAAACTTGGCTCCCCCGAGTGCCTGCAGAGACTCTTCGATCCTCGGGAGGGTGAAGGAGTCTCTATGAGTGACTTTGTTTGAACCCTGCAGTCAGCGGGCGAGCCATGGTTATCAAGGCACAATTAGCATTTTCTTTTAATTACACCTGTTATGAATAAAGTAGAAAGCCTTTTTTTCTTGACTTCCTGTATTATACGATTGAGAAACATAATAGAGAATTTGAGTGGCCTAGCTTCTCTGGTTTACCATCTACATCCAAACCAAGTGGCAGTGGTCCAAGGTTCAATGGGAATTCCCTATAGACTAGTGTTGCCAAATGCCTTAGCATACATGTACATGCTGTGTAATTGAAAGTGCCTGGGAGGCTTGTCTGTCAACATACAACCTTACCGACTTTATGGTGCCAGCTGGCGGGCTTCACCAAAGCTTCTAAAGAGGTATTTACTATTGTGGTCTGGGCCCAATTTCATGGAGCTGCTTAAGCACAAAATTTTGCTTAAGCAAAAAAATCCTTGCTTAGTAAAATCAGACTACCGGCCAAGACTACACTCAATTGTTATGCTAAGTAAACAACAGCTAAATACCAGTCACAAGCAATGTATAAGGCATGGAATTTTGGCCAGTAACATGTGTAAAATAAGCAAGCTATTTTCGTGCTTAAGCAAATTTTTTGCTTAAGCAGCTCCATGAAATTGGGCCCAGGGGTGGGTGGGGGTGCTTTTCTTTGACTTTGTGAATGGAGCGTGAATTTTTTTTTTTTTTCCTTAGTGAGTCAGTGGAATCGTTGGCGGGGGGGGGGGGGTATGGGGGAATTGTTTTACAATCTCTAGACCATCTCAGAGGTGTTGGGGATGCTCAGAGTCCATTATGCAGCAATAAATCCCCGTGTATGTAGTGTATTAGTGTGTTTTAAGTGTGCCTTGATTTTTATGGCCCGCCCAATACATAGTGTTTTTTGTGGGCTGTCACGGACTGCAGGGTTTTAATAGCTGCCTATAGTCGACACAAAGCCGGATATTTCCATTTTTTAACACCACCACAACTGGCGAGGCCCATGTAGGCCTATATAAACTTGCTTCTCCAATAGGTCCCTTATGTGATCTCGGACTTCACTATATTGTGAGGGTGGAAGTGGTCTGTGATGTTGTCGTATCGGATGTTCTTCACCGGTGTCAATACCCAAAATCTTGATTGTTGCTGTGATCTTTCAGCAGTGAGGGTACCTCGGCTTTCTGCTCGTCGTTGAGGAGTGTCTCATCGACATCTACAGCAACCACCGCGGAAGCAGCTGAGTCGTCTGCTGTCATAGTTGCTTGTTTAGCCTCCGTTGATGCCTCTTTTGAGATGAAACCATTATCTCGAACGAGTGATCCCAACTGAAGATCGCGAAGCAGGGTTGACATGGGGTACGCGCACAATCTCAACGGCTGCTTCTTTGAACAGTGTCACCGGGAACCTTCCCTTTTCTACCCGTACCACGCATGGGGGTACGACTACTTCTGATGGGAGGCTACCTTCCTCTGCTGGTGTTATCACTGCCTAGTAAGCCTCACCGTTTGGTCCAACATGACTCTTGGCTTCCACAGCTACCTCTTGTTGTCGAGCAGAGAGCACCAGCTTCTTCGTTGCTTTCTGCCTAACTGGGGCAGGAGTAGGCCAAGGGATCTTCTTCAGGGGTGACTGTTCTCCTACAGATGTCAGCCTCTTCTAACACTCACGGAGGACACTCACCCATAAAATGCCATGCACCTTCTCTTTCTCCCAAGCCCTCAGGGTAGAATATTGCTCAAGAATTACTAGTATCACCCGAGAGGTATTATGATCTGACCACCAGCTGTGTAATCATCTGTCTCGAAACACCCGATGTAAGGAATGGTTGCCCCGTTGGCAGAGATGAGAGCAAAGGGTTCTGGGATGTCTTGAAGCTTAAAGTCCCGTCCAGGCTTTGGCACGGCAGTTCACGGCTTCCAGGTCATCTTGGGTGCATGGCTCTGGCAGGAGTGGGCAGACTATAGCAGGTGTTCCATTGTCTGTTCCTGGCCGCATTCACATGCTGTTGGTTCGTCTCCGAAACCCCACCTCTGCATTAAGATTCCAGTGTTTGGATGGAGGAGGGAGGAAGCTTAGCATCATGAATGAGGGACAGCTGGTTAGCATTTGCCCGTGTCTCAACAAGTTCACCATCTTCGTTTCTCCATATACCCAGGTAGTGCTGTGGCTGTTGAAATCACCGATGACCACATCCATCTCGCAGTCAGTAGCTCTGCCGGGCAGGTCGAAAGGCTCAAGAGGTGGCTTGTAGACTGAGCTTATGGTGATTCCCATTATAGGTCAATGGAAAGGACTTCAATGTTATTGCTGTCTGATATGGAGTTTTATATATAAAATAACACATACAAATACATACTACTAGAACACATAGGGATAATACTCGAACAACCCTTTTTCTTCTTCCACGACGTCTTGTACTCTTGCATGGCTGCCGAAGCCGGGGGGGCCTTTTTTTGGAAAATTTTTAAAAACAAATTTGGATTTTATTTATTATTATTATTTTTTTTAACTTTCCGCCTGCTCACAAATTTAACACAAGTGTGTGTCTTTTTCCCCTTTTAGGCACATGGAGGCTTAGTTTTTCACCCCTCAAAATGCCAAAAGCTCAGAGCTTCCGGGGGCTTCTCCCCCTGGACCCCCCCCCCCGGGGGGGGGGGGCTCACCCTGGACCCCACATCGATGTTACAGAAATTTTTCCAATTTTTTCTCTGTTTTTATAGGCATATGCAGGCTTGATTTTTTAACCCTAAACAAGCCAAAAGCTCAGAGCTTCCGGGGGCTTCGCCCCTGGACCCCCACCAGAGCTTCACCCCTGGACCCTTACCATCGATGTTCCAGTAAATTTAGAAGATTTATATGGGTCTGATTTCCTATAAAAGTGTGTGTCTATTTCTCTGTTTTAAGCACATGGAGGCTTGATTTTTAACCCCACAGAACGCCAAAGGCTCAGAAGTTCAGGGGGCTTACGCCCCTGGACCCACCAGGGCCGTAAGGCCGACCCCTGGACCCCACCCAATTTTTTGTTTTCCCTCTAATCACCGTTGTGTCCCCCGGTTTAAAAATACAAACGAGACTCACACGTCTCGTTATTCACGAAGAGCCACCTATCTTTTATTGACAAATTATTGACTATTACAGGAAGGAGCCTTTCTCTCAATAAATGAATTTATGTTTTCACGAACAGCCATCGGCCCCGAAAACGCATTGCAATACGTTGTAACAGAAGAGCGTAAAATGTAGCCTTGATATCAAGGCTGTGTAGACAAGTACTCTAGCTAAAACCATATAGACCGTGGGCCGTCCGGTCGTATCTTACAGTCTTGTTCTCTTCAACCGGGGGTCTACTCAGTAACCACTCAAAATGGAAGATAATAATACAAAATAACACTTTTTGCTTGTTCCCGCGCTCAAATGTTGCACATTATTTCTAAATTTGAGGACAAACATCGCCCTAAATTGTGCAAAGATATACGGTGATCGAGCCAGCGTGACTAGGTTGTTCAATGAAAATAGGTCTTTCATCCTAAGTTGACCAATCAAATCAACATCAAAACATGGCCGAAAAAGACAGCGAGAAACACTCAAATTTACGGTGTTATGCCCATTTGTGTGAAAGTAATGAAGCCGTAACACCTATGACCGAAGTATCGTGGACAATTCAGACGCTGTGTATATATTTGGAAGGAATTGGACGGGAAATCAGCTGAAATAGCGAGGTGTTTCTTAGAGTTGTGCTGTGATAGTCAAACCCAACGGCAACGATGGTGGTTTTCATCGGAAGTGCTACCAATATTTCACACTCACAGATGCTTCAAAGCACTTGCGAAGCTGACGCGAGTCAAAGAACCTGTGCCTGCTGCTGAAGGTTAGAGAATTGTTTCAAGTTGTTTATTGAACATTCGTTAGTGTGTATGACTCCCTATAATTATTATAATTAAAAAATAGTGAATGATCACGTAGCGTAGAAACCGGTAAGATTAGAATGGGTACATGGTTAATAATAATGGACACCTTATTAGTAATTATTAGTAGAAATAAATATCGTCTGCCCATGTGGCGTTGTTATTTTAAACTGGCCCTGTTTGAGCCAATGTTTTTCAGTTCACAAAAAAGTGAATTCATTCCGTGTTTAATTTTCATAACATTCTTGTTTGGTTAGCCCCTACCATAAATAGTGCCAATACGCTGGACTTCCTCTGCTTCTTGGCCTTACGGCTGCGCCCATGTAATTTCAGGAGGTGATATTATTTTTCGGATAGAAACCCACAAATTTATGCCAAGATTTTTCTGAAAATGTGTGCGCTCGTTTGGTGTAATTTTATGAAAAAACTTGGAGCTGGCAATCGCTAAATCGTCGGCGCCATGATTTTAACATTTAAACCGAACCATTGGAAATCAAGCCAGTTTGAAATAAATTATTCAATTGTAGTGGCTTAAGACTTCCACAAAATGGTCCCCACCATGCATAACAACGGTTATGTTTATTTATAATCATTTACATTTTAAAAAACACCATTGGTGCCTTCAAAAAGTATTAACTAAAGCAGGACTTAATTTTGTTATTTTATTTTTGTTTTCAAACCAGGTATCAGTGAAACGTCTCACACCAGAGAAGAGCACTGGCAGCCTGCTGAGAAGAGAGTTAGAATGCTTCGGTCAAGATCTTCTTTGAAGAAAGAAGGAACCTTACCATCTCATATCTTACCATTACTTTTGCTCCAAAACCACTAAAGAGCATCTGTGTGTTTTTTTATTATCAAAAGTATTGAAAAGATTGATCAGAACGGAGTTCAGACAACTCGACGAGTCGGACAATTCGACAGGGTCAGACAACTCAACGGGTCGGACAACTTGACGGGTCAGACAACTCGAAGAGGTGAGACAGCTCGACAGCGTCAAGACATGTCGACGGGTGAATGGCTGATCTCCGTTACTGACATCCAGTTTTAGTGAAGAGCTCAAAATGGGAATCATTGGGGTTACCCCTTCCATCTTGCCCTTACAATGACTTTGTTATAAGCACCATATACTCATTGAAATAGCATACCTTTAATCACTTAGTGGTACGGTAAACATGATTTTAATATTTTATGTTTTTTACATTTTGTAAGTGGTAATTTTATTTACTTTATTTCATTAAACTTTTTCTCTGGCACAACACTACAAAAAGAAAAATACAAAGTTAAAAAAAGATAAATAAGTTTAAATTAATAATACACATTCATTAAACGGACGCCCATATTAAATTAAATAAGTCTGCGAGCCCACCACCCTGTGGAGACGCCCATGCGTGCCCAGTACAATACGATCGCCCCCCCCCCATGCTAAACAGCCCCATTTGCGGTCAGCTGCTCACTTGTATCGCTCGAATCTTCTGCCATGACATGAGGATTTACCATCTACCCATCGAGTTGTCTGATCAAAAGTCAAGTTGTATTACGTTTGAACGGACAACCCGTCGAGTTGTCTGACCTGTCGAGTTGTCTGACCCGTCGAGTTGTCTGACCTGTCGAGTTGTCTGACCCATCGAGTAAGTCTGACCCATCGAGTTGTCTGATCCGTCGAGTTGTTCGACCCGTCGAGTTTTCCAACTCGTCGAGTTGTCAGTCGGACAAGTTGTCTGACATCCATCAGAACAATAAGGTTGCATGTGCATTTACATGTTAATTCTTTATTGAACTTCATTAATAATTGATACAAACAGTTTGTATTGTTTAAAGAGCATTCCGTGGTCTTAATGCACATACATCATGTCAATTATAACATGATATTATATGGTTCTTTTTTTGTAAGTTATGAAATAGTCACAGGGGACTTTTTAAAAACTTAAACAGAGCTGTGATGTGAAATTTAAACAAAATGTAATGCACAAAAGAATGTGTTTTTTTTAGTTTTTTTTAAAAGATGATAACACTTTGTAGAACGTGTTCTCTACAGATAATGGTTTCTAGGGACACAACAAATTCAAGTACAAAGTCACATAACTTATTTAATTCAGCATTTAAATTGTTGATTGTATATGCAGGTTTAGGTCACAGCCAATCAATTTAAAGAAGGAAATAACCGAGGTTTGTCAATTATTTGTAGGGCTGTTTTGACATACTTTGTGAGTTAAAAAGTGTCTCAGGAACTCCAGTTAGTTTACAATCAACATGAAATGGTGTGCTTATTTATTTGCCAAGACTGCCCCCCCCACCCCTCGGTTAGGTTGTCAACACATGCTGAACCCCCCTCCTTTCATTCTTTATGTTTGAATTGTTAGTTGCCTGGAAATGGTGTAGAGGTTCAACCACAAGTGAAAACTCCAAGTACAGTTAAAAAATAGAATTCCAATAGTTATATAAATACACCAACTTTAAGAAATGTTGTTGGCATACATGATCTTTTTAAATATAGAGGTTTCCACATCATAATGTGGATTTGGGGGGATAAATCTATTCCTGTCTAGAAAAAAAATAAAATAAATTTGGTCAATAGAGGGCGCTGTTTTTCTTATGTTTTTCTTTATGTCGGAAAATGTGACATTTTATCCGTGAATTACACATTAATGTGCAACATTTGAGCATGGGAACAATTCGATTCTTGCTAAGACACATATAATCTACAACTTGGGCTATATTTCGTTCAAACCCCCTCCGGAGAGAACAAGAGTTGTTTTCTAGAAGGATTTCAGAGCCACGGCCCATAGTCTAATAGGCCTAGAGCAAGGAAACTAAAACCTCACACACCACAACTACATGGCGAGATCACCCTGCCCTGGCGTTTACTCTTCCAAATTAGGTGTGTGTTAACTACTTCTACTGTTCTCAGGGTATTTTTTAATATACATACATAACTGTAGTAATGCCTACAAATACAAATAATAACAAAACAATTAAATGTAAACATACACTTACGTTTATTACGGTGAATTTGTTGAAAACGTTGGAAGAATAAACGTCGCTACAATAGTTTCTCGGGCTTCATATCTGTTGTTATACCCATGACTGCGCAACATACGTCATCATACGTTAAAGCTATTATACAGAATTGGTAGAGGTGACAAAATAGTCAAGGGGAGGGGGTCGGGGTTTCAGATACAGTTTTCAATTATTAATGACTCCATTTCAGAGGGAAATATTTCCCAGAACAACAATTCTAGTATGAACTTTACAATCAGTAAGCTTTCAGACTAAAATGTACACGATCTTCTTAACAGACCCAGCATTTTCAATTTTCTTCGAAGTTATGACCTAACAATCAAATTGCAAAATTATTTACACTATTGACATTAACATAAAATCTTAAGACTTTGTCAGATTCAACGTTTAATGGTGTAAAAATAAAATTAATGTGTGAGACGCATTAATTTACTAACAGAAAAAGCAGTAGTGTCGATCGACGTCTTGTTTATTATTATCATTATTATTATTATTATTTCAACATACACATGCATATACAAAACCAAAGCAATACAAAAAACATTTCTTAACTGACGAAAGAAGCTAAAAAGGTGAATTAAACCTTTGTTGCCCTCAGGCATTTTGCTCCTAATAAATTCAAGGTTAATAACATTTAATGGCAAAAACAAAATGACAAAAAATGATTAAATTTGAAATGACGTGCACTAAAAATGTCTTGCAAAAGAAAGTAGAGAAGCAAGCAAATTGATTTTTTTTAATCAATTAACTAATGATTAATTAACTAATGATTAATTAACTAATTAAAGATAGATAGACAGACAGACAAGCAGACTGACAGATAGATAAAACAAATATGATAAAAATATACAATATTTTTGAAAATAGATATGTGATAATGCAAATAGTAAAACAAAAATTAATGTTTAATTCAACAAACTGCGTAGGCGTATATGTATACAAGTCAAATGAAAATAATCAGGTGAATTGTTGTCTGTGCACACTGAGTTAGACCGGGCACTACCTTTAAGGGTCATGAACTGTGCCAGTCTCTGAACTTTGAATGGTTGTACTGAATTCCACGCATATTTGTTTTGTCTGTACATCATTCAACAACCATAGAGGTAATGCACCCATGCGCAAATAGTAATGACGCACTTTGGACTGCGACTCAAATTGTACTGAATTCCCGTGCCTATTTTGTTATGGTCATAATAATTAGTATAAAATGTTAAATTTGCATCGGGGATAAAGAATATTATTTGTTTTTACCGATGTGTGTTAAGCACTTTCCCCGAGGGGGAAGTGCTGAGTACAAAGTGCTTTACACACATCGGTGTAGGGTACAACCGATATATGCGCATTATATTAATTCACTGGCATTGTTATGACTATGAAATACGCATTATGCATTGAGTCGATGTAATTTGCATATGCACACAACGAAACCGAGAACAAGCAGTAAAACCACAAAGTCAAAATAGAAGTACCACTAAAAAAAACTGCTATAAACGCACACCCACATAATTTACTGCACTTTGAACTCGGTCCCGAGTGTTTATGTTCAAGTTCCCAGCGCTAGAGTGACACACTGGCATTGTTATGACAATACACACACGCATAAATTCCCCTTTTCGTCTGAATGTACTTTTGCATATAAATGCACACATCAAAGGTTAACCAACCATGTCAATAAAAAAAACTCGCACACGATTTTCGTAAACTATATTTATATATTTTAGTTCCTTAATCGCATCAAATGAATTTTATTTTATTTGTTTAATTCATTCTAAAACTCATTAAAACACCAAAGAGAACTCGGTCGATAAAGTGTCAATGTATATTCAGGTTTTAACTATTATTGATAATATCATTCGTTTCTTTAACTGGTATTAGTAAAATAAAACAAATCATGTTTTACACATTAAACATCCGGATTCCTTTGACAAATCTAATCTCTATAGCCAAACTGACTCTTCATAAATTGAAATCCAACCGCATGTTTTGTTTGATCCGTTGGACTGAGGAGTGCACTTATGGGATTATTAATAATTGTATACCACAATCAGAGTCCAACAGTTTGGGTGTTGAGTTACTGAATGGTAATGTACCGAGGACATGGGGACTGAACTAGTAAACTGATTATGCTTTACATGGGATCAGGCATACCACCATGAGTCCAACAGCTTGGGTGTTGAGTTACTGTACATGGTGTTGGACTAAGGACCACTAGTAAACTGATAATGCTTTACATTGGATCGGGCATACCACCATAATCAGAGTCCAACAGTTTGGGTGTTGAGTTACTGAATGGTGTTGGACTGAGGACTGAGTAAACTGATTATGCTTTATATGGGATCAGGCATACTGCCATAATCAGAGTCCAACAGTTTGGGTGTTGAGTTGATGTTGGACATGGGGACTGAACTAGTAAACTGATCATGATTTACATGGGATCAGGCATACCACCATAATCAGAGTCTAACAGTTTGGGTGTTGAGTTACTGAATGGTTGGACTGAGGAATGCACTAGTAAACTGATCATGCTTTACATGGGATCAGGCACACCACCTGGCAAATCTGTGGACATTTTATGTTTCCAAATGTTGTACACACCCGTTAAAGAATCTGTTAGTTTAATATCTCTATTTCGGAAATTTCTTAAGACTCAGATCTCTGTTAATTTCTATTATGTGCGCCATGATCTTGATTATAGCGCCTTATAAATGTATAAGTGACAAGTGTCATGCTATGTTAAATCAGCCATAACTCATCCGTTTGCTTCTGTACAATTGTGTTGTTTGTTTTCTTTCTGTTTTTCTTTTATTTGTCGATTCTTTCATCTGTCACATCAGCTCATATGTACACATCGGATTCAAAGTTTGACATGTCCATGTACATCTGTAATGAAAAAATTATTATATAACATTAGCTTAAATGAAACATTAGCAATTAAAGGGTAAAGTGTCCCACATTCAAAGTTTCATTTGCACTGTATTCATCATGTAACATTGACATTAAATTTTCATTATTTCTTATTTGCGTGCTTTACATTTACTAAGGAATTCTACTTGGAACGTAAAGATCACCAGAAACAACAAAATGTTACTTTGACATAAGAGTGGCAAACTTCCCGTGTCTCGAGAAGGCATAAGATTGTCAATAGAGGGCGCCCTCTACAAAACGTAATTTATGACGTTACCGGTGCGTCGGCGATCATCAAGTCTAGAGTTCGCTTTAAGCTGAGGAACGTTGGACGTGTATGAGGGACCTCTCTCCAGCATTCCTTCATGATCAAAAATCTGTCATTTTGTTTGAAAAAATTATAAAATATTTAGATTCTTAAGTAAAATAAGAAGAAGAAAAAATAGCAATAACGAAAACAAAAGTGCCATATCCGCCCAAAAGACACCCGTCGCGCTTTACAGTAAAACTAAAAACTTTAACAACTAAAAAAAAAAGGCAAATACAATTTCAAAATCACAAACCATTATATAAAAATTGAATTATGAACAGTCAATCATTTAACAATAAACAATGAATACCTAAAAAGTATCCAAACAGATCGACCCGTGCCTTATCAATAGACCTTATGCAAATGGCGTAATTTGAGTAGGGCGCCCTCGCATGGAGGTCAAAAAGAGGCTGTTCATTGGCCAACGCTGTGCGCCGCGCGTACAAATCTGTACGTGTCCATTGTAAAGGTTTACCTCTAAAATGGCGGTTTGATGACGTCAATGCATAAGGTCTTTTGGGATGCTACCTTTCAAATTGCAGTACTTTCCCGTTTTATATAACTATACATGTGTCCCTATATAATCACTGTGCTAGAAGCCAATGGTTCCCAAAACAATCCGAGTACAAGATGTCAAGCTCGTTTCGAGAACGACCCTCTTGTAAACACTAGTCAGTTTCCCCGATAGAACAGACAAAGCTCGGCCCCGCCGGTCTCATCTAAGACCGATGGAATGGGCTGATGAGCTTTTACAAGTTCTTGTTCAGGATGTTGTGATGCATGATGGGAACGATTGTTCTGCGGTCTGTGCAATGTGTAAAATCGCAACATGTACATACACGATATGAAGTATGGAGGCTCAATGGATATTGTAAACGATCTTTTCAAACAAACATTAAGAAGAATGTTACAATCGAGATGAACTTTTCTTACAAGGCGAATGAAAGAATAAAAATAATTAGTTGCAATGGATTTGAACAATGGAGCATTAGTATTGATGATCGAATATTTTGTAAACAGGAAGAGGTGACCGGGGTTACTAGGTCATGGGGGAATGGTCCAGGGCGCATGTGTACACGTTAGCCCTCCCCAGCACATCTGGATGAGGCACTGGGCCCGAGCGAAACCAAGCAGTGGCGATTTCGGAACTTTGAGTCGATAGGTGGCAGCAAACCTGGTATCAAATAACATAGTGTATTACATGTAGTTTTAAGCATGCGAATTATATTATTTTTAAACGGTATATCTGCTGCCACTTAGCGTCCACAAACGTCTAATCTCCCGGTGAGGTCTGAGAACTTACACTTGTTTACTGCAATGTACTGGCTGTGGTAACCTGAAGCCTTCGACCAAGGATTCAATGATGTCATGTGATGACATGCCACGGTAAGGATGAGCACCTAACCAAAGAGAATACCATGATTAGTGACGTCAATCTTACGTTTATACGCCCTCAGCGACCAAATGTCTACCAATTTCTTGACTGTATTTTGGGAGCACAAAAGGGTATGTTTTGGATGTGTCCGTCATTAATTTTGCTTTATATACGTATGCCGATAATTTTGTTGCTGTTGTTGCAATTGCATATTCTACCAAAACGGTACCGCTGTTGATGCTGCTGTTGATGTTGATGGTGCTGTTGCTGTTGATGCTGCTGTTGCTGTTTTTTGCTGAAGTGGTGTTGATGCAGCAGTTTTTGCTTATGTGCTGCTGCTACTTTTGCTGCCATATTGCTACTGTTTCTTACTTTATCAAATTAGGTGCTGCTGTACCAGTTGTCGTTTCTGCTGATGCAGTTGTTGCTGCTGTTTCACTAGCTGCATTTGTTGAGAACGTACACAACAAACTACTTACCCAATGTCAC
Organism: Pycnopodia helianthoides; assembly: GCA_032158295.1. Lineage (NCBI taxonomy): Eukaryota > Metazoa > Echinodermata > Asteroidea > Forcipulatida > Asteriidae > Pycnopodia > Pycnopodia helianthoides. Next base: position 1,928,514 of record CM063264.1, on the reverse strand, counting down.
AATCTCCCACAGCAGGACGCCAAATGACCACACATCGCTCATCGTGGTGTATGTGTTGTCCACGAGGCACTCCATAGCTAACCAGCGGACTGGCACCAGTCCCTTTGCAGGAAATCAAACATAGACAAAACCGAATATAGTCAGTGTTGTAGTCACATTGTAGTTTATTAAAAAAAATTATGGGGAAGCAAAAGGCACACAGTTAGGGGCGCACAGGGGCCAGTCTACTTCAATTGAACTTTTACACGGTGAGGGCGTTCTATGCACTGATGTACGCGGTATACTAATGTAATTTCTAACGAAGCAACTAGGGTTTTCTACAATTTAAATGAAACTGACTTTGCAAGGCTCATAGCTTTAACAACTTAAATGGTTGGATTTCGACAACGAAGATGCGGATATTAGGCAACGATTGAGGGCGCACTTCATCTTACCATTGACGTCATTTCATACTGCTCTGTCGCCGACACGTCACGTGCCAAGCCGAAATCGGACAGTTTGCACACCAAGTCTCCAGTGAGTAGAATGTTACGGGAAGCGAGATCGCGGTGAATGCACTGCAAGAAAACAAACATCAAAAAAGAATGGACCTCTCAAAATTGGCGGGAAACATTGGCGCGAACTGTACCCCGATGCCTTACTATAAGAGCAGATAGCATAAAGACCTACATCACAAAAGATGGGGAAATAGTCTAAACATGCATTTTGGGGGAGGAAAAATATTCTTTTGGCAACGCAGGAAACTTTATTTTATATTTTGAGATATATTTTTTATGAGATATCGCCTAACTCACAAGGCCGGACGGCCGCTTCAAGTTCAGGCCAAACTTTATTGATTTTGGCTGTAGAGCCAAATCAACTGTCACCGGGGGAATGTTGCCACGTGCTCCTGGGGCTGAAACAGGGTTACCCCCTTCACAGTCCGTATGGATGTAGGCATAGGTATCATCCACTATAGGAGCCTGGCTGGTAGAGCAAAAAAGCACTACCTTCCATTTTTTACGAAGCAATTATGGTTACGTGACTTGCTCAATGGCACAAGTGTCTTGACCGGGATTTGAACCCACACTCTGATGCACAATACCAGAATACGTCGCTTTAGGGAAACTAAAACAAGGAAGAACATTTCAAATCAGGTTCGAGGTCGATTCGTGTTTGAAACAAAAACAAAAACAAACTTGGACCTATTAGATACTTTCGAGTTAATAAACAAAACCTTGTAAAAATTTTAATCAACAGTTTATTCAAGCAGTTAAAACATATGAATACTCTGCTCAAATGATTTAAAACTTTAAAGTGACTTTTTCTTTTAAATGACAAATAACCTTAAGCAAAAGTAACTTAGAGAATCCTGTAAGATTATTATATATGTGTATCTGCTTTTGAGGCAGTTCCTGCGTTTTGTTAAATTGCAGCTTTCCCATTGGTTGATATGGAAAGCTTACGTCACTGCACGTTTATCCAATGAAATCATTGTATCCGATGAAACTATTGAGCCTGTAGACCGGTGCCTGTCTTTACCCTTGTGGATAAAGACAGCGGACCAGTTTAGCAGCAAATGAGCTCAGCATTCTGGGAGTTCTACTTCATTTTCAACCGTTGGCTTTGATAACGGTAGGCAGTGATAATGTCATAGACGTTATGCGACACATTTAGGGACACAAGTTCTGATCACAGGTACAAATTTACCAGTAAGCAGTGAAATGTCTACGTACCCCCACAAATGACAAGTAATCCATGCCATTGGCGACCTGGGATGCAAACGTCAGGAGCTGGAAGGGCGACAGTTCGACATCTAGGTCTTCTTCTTTTGACTCCTTCCAAGATAACTTCTTCTCCCTCAGATAGTCTTGAAGGTTCCCTCCAGGGAGGAATTCAAGAATCAGGTAGAAAGGATCTGGAATGAGTACACAACAAAAGTAACACATTTAAAAAAAAGTGATTACAATTAGAATAGCTTTCTGGTGAGCTGTGAAAGAGTTTTACAATGATAATGAAACTTAACTGATGTATTAAATTGGAGCGAGTCTATTGGTGTCGTAATCATTTGCTAGCAGACACTGATCAAGTACTTTATGGCCGACATGCTATAACGAGAATAATGACCAGTAAAAAACAGACATGGAGCAAGTCTATGAGTAAATTTGCATATAAGTGTAAACAGCCCGCGTGGACAGTTAGCCGACATGGAGCAAGTCTATTCATAACTTACTACAGTAGGGCTCGATTCCACGAAGAGCTACGATTTGTATTAACTGCAAGCGAATCAATCCCAATTGCTTAGTAAAGTGTGATGTAAAAGTATAAATCACTATGGTAATACTGACAACTCATCTTAAAATGAACGTTGGTACTTTGGGAAATCGGCCATTGAAATAAATACAATTTTGAACGGACTTGGAACAAGTCTATGGTGGCTTTTCACCCGGGAATTTTACATACAGTAATACTGTATTCTCTTAAAAAATGAAAAAATGTACAGAGGTACAGAGTTGAAATGTGTGCAAAAATACATTGTATTATGCTTATAATCACATCAGAGAGGAAACTGGCATTATTTTCATTAAACGGTTTCGACATTTTACTGGGGAACTTTTCTTTTCTGGTCGAGCTTTAAATTCAAAGTTCATGTTCTGAGATGCGAAACTGCTACTTGCGCCGTTACTGTGCATTGATTGTGCATCCTAAATTATTGTTTTTCTTGAATTGTGTATAAAATATAAGACACACAAAGCCCTGCTCAAGAGGGTTACACTGGCGATTTCAGGTTTATAAACCAAGGTTACTATAAGTACACCATGCCCGTTATTTTAAAGAGGATACCCCACTTGTCCTCTTGTGCAAAATTCCCTTCCAAAATTTGTCAAACAAAATATTAATAATAATTCAATTAAAATAAACACATAAATAAAACCCCCAAAATTGTTTTAACATTTTTAAAATAAATGATTAAATACAAAAAATTAAAAATAATCTAAAGAATTTCTGAGATCCCAAGCCCACAATTAAGACGCAAGAGGGGGTACCACTATGCCCCATATCGAACACCAAACGGTTTACTTATGAGGAGGAAGCAGTCTGTCCTAATAATAATAGTGTAGCATTATAATTGGGTGTTTGTGAACAAAGGGAACAAGACATTGTGGTTGTGGTACCTGTTTCTGTGCAGGAACCCAACATGGAGACCACATTGGGATGCTTGGTCAGAGTTTCGTGAACCGCGATTTCCTTCTTGAAATCCTCCTCAAGATTGCTAGTAGATGACTCTAAAACGAGAACAAAAGACCGATCCATTAAGCGCCCAACCCCTTAACATATTGACCAATCACAGCATTGGCTGCATCGCCACTGCACACGTTGGCAGCACATGTACATCTCTCCAATGCGACACTCACGACATGAACGTGCACGCTTTAAGTTTACACGCGCGCACGCATGCCTACTTTTCTAATGGGTTAAGAGCGTGTCGTACTTTTGTCGAACCTTCAGTGGCGTAGCCAAGGTTGTGATTGGTCAACACTAATTGGGCAGACCTTAATGGATCGGTCCATTCACATTGGTTATCTGACTCAAAAATGGATAAGGGAACGATGGGACCCTGGGACCCTGGGGACCCTGGGAACCCGGACCTGGGACCCCGGGACCCCGGGACCCCGGGACCCCGGGACCCTGGGACCTTAGGAACCCTTAAAGACCGAGGGACATTTGGAAACCTGGATCGACCTGGGACGACCTGTGTCCCCTGAGACCCAGGGACACCGAGGGAACCAAAGAACCCTTAGATCCACTAACCAGGTAACCTGAAAACCTTGAAATCTGTGACCCTTAGGACCATGGTACCATGGGAACTTTCTCGGTGTCAATTCTGAAGGTAAAAGCTTCACCCAGAGTTGCAAGGTTAAAATGTCCAAGTGTGACCGGTGTTATAGTCAGCCCTCATTTTTGAAAACATTCCCGTTTATTCAAATAATTAAAAAGCTTACTTTTCAGAATCTTGACTGCCACAGGTGTTACGGTGCCGACCTCCAGGATGTCCATAGCGAGGGCCTTGTACACTTGTCCAAAGTTGCCACACCCAAGCACCTCAAGGAGCTCGATCTTCTCCCGGGGAAATGAGTGGTCAGCCTCGGGTGGCTGAAAACTACTATCCCCCATTGTCAAACTTCCCTGAAATTAGGGATTCGTAAATTATAATTATCATCATGGCTTTCAGAGGAGTGAATTTGTTTCCTCCCTCTTTTTTCATATGACACCAACAAAAAAATCTAATCGACCCAACCCGTGAACGTGTCAACAAACTCAGTGGTCCATTTTTTAGTGAAATCAACTGGGACTATAGCCTGCCCGATATGGGGTAGAGGGCCACCCCCCCCCCCAATGTTCCCATACTATACACACTATTTTCCTCTTGAATAGAACTCCCCCCCCCCCAATCCTCAAAAGAATTCCTGAGATTCCAAGGGCACAATGAAGACACAATAGGGGGTACCCTCTGCCCCATATCGAGCGCCAATTGACTGGGACGGTCTCCTGGAGACGAGTAGAGTCACACTGGTCGACACGTCTAGAAACAGCTGTGAGAGTGGTCAATACGTAACTCTACACAAAGAAATTCTTACACACCAAGTTCTATACTAAAAACTATGGAATACGTTAATTCACTGCCCTGCATGATGCCAAACATTCGGTCGAAAGTCTCAAAGAGTCAAATTCTCCGTTGAAACCTAAAGCCAAATAGCATGGGAATGGTCAAATGCACTGTGTTGAATCTTTGACTTAAAAAAACCCCACACAATCCACAAAATGACCACCCCTATAGGAATTCCACTAGAAATTGTACAACAAATATCTCAGAATAGCCACTCCTGATGAAATCATTCATGCCTTTCAAATGGCTTCGAGATGGCTCGATGGCGTGGAATTTGTGTTTTTGTGTCTAAATGGTCCATATCTTATGGTTTAGATCATTCAAAATTTGCTTGTGTTCACTCCCCCAAAACGTATCACACGATATTATGTAACATACCGTAGTACCTGATGGTGTAAGGCCAAATAATGGCAAAATAATTTGGAGAGAACGCCTCCTTTTTTTCCTCTCTTTTTTTAGGAAAATTTTTAACGATCTTTGACGAAAAAAATTAATTTTAAAAGAAATGAGGTTGTATTTTTAGACTTAAGCACACCGAAAAAAAAAACACACAGAAAAAGCTGGCCACCATCTTGAAAAATAGCCTGGCCGGTTGTGTCGGGCGACCTATTTTAGAAGAAAAAAACAGGCAAAAAGGCAGGACACAAAACATGTTTTTGTTGCCTAAGTGTGTGTGTAGATACCGATGGAATCAAACAGGATTAAAGACTGGAATCCTACATCCTTAGTCTGTTCTTAATCTATACAAGTTTAATACATTTCATAAAGCAAAAGGCACGATTACATGCCAGCGGATTTTAAAGCAAAAAACATACATTTTTAAAAACCGATATTTATTCTGCTCCAGTTGCTTTAAAACCGATTGAGAGCTTTATCGAATACTCATTCTGTTTCATTGATGCTTTACAAAAAAACTAACAATAAAAATAACAGTAGGCCTATTACCGTACCCAAGATGAAAACTCGTTGTCTTCGTCTACTGCTGGAGGCTGCCGAGGTTTTGGTTTGAGAGCGAATCTCCAAACAATCGCTATGGCAACACAGAGACACACGGTGGCAGAGACGGTAACGATGGCGTAAACCGTTACGTACATCGAATTATCCGTTGATGTTCCTTCATCGGGACGTGTAGTTGATGCTCTTTCAACGGGCCCGGGCTGCATAGTTGATATTTCTGTAACCAAACTGATACCTGAAAAACAACTTGAGATTGTTGGTGCTGAGAACAAAACATATATTATATTGCCCTTGCTGTTTTGTTTCGGCTTCGGCAGAGGCTCCTTCACAAGATTACAAGGGAAATAGTAAAAATGACGTAATCTTTTACGTCAATCGATGTTTCTTTATCGGGCTGCCTTGTCAATGAAATGGCTGGTAATCAAAGACGTACTCCAAAAACAACTCCAGATTGTTAGTGCTGAGAAAAAGTTGTTTGCTGTTTGGTTTTTGCTTCGGCACCGACTTAGGCTCCGTCACTAATTACTGGGGAAAAACAAGCAGACGGAATCTAGGCCGGGGCTAATGCCATGGTTTGCAAAAGAGCAATATAGGGGCGTACCTTGAAGTTCTCTCACGATGTAACTATCGTTGTTTAAAAATGAAGTCATGCATATGACGCCCTCAACGTCTGTTATAGTGTTCGTTCGCAATGTTATGCAACTTGAGGTCGTCCACATGAATGGGGCTGTATTGTGCAGCAGAACGGTAACTTCGCGGCTCTGCACGTCTGTTATGTTAATTAACCACGTGATCGTCACAGCTGGGTTTGCTCCTGATGCAGTACAGTTGAACGTATAAATCAAATCGGAAGTCAAGTTAGCTTCAAGGGTCACGTTATCCGGTGGATCTAGCAGTAGAGAAGATATTAGACCGGTTTTGTTTACATAAAAGTTAAAACTTTACCACAAATCAAAATGTATAAAATGCAGCTTAGCAGGTAAAGTGATTTGTTATTGAAACTATATTTTTCAACGCTTAAAACCTTGCAGTGATGCACTCAACCACAGTGCACTGACACATGTCAAGAAAAACATAACCATTTCAAAATGGTAGATCCCAACCCCGTGATACTCCTTGATATCCTGCAGTGTACCAATACACACGTTTTAGGAGTGGTGACAATCAACGGGGGTCGTCAATTTGGTCAGGAGGGGTGGTGGAAAAAATTCCCCTTAGCTCATGCACAAACTCCTATCTCTGCGGCACGTGCGCCACAGATGACTACCACAGCTTAGTGGTAAGGCATGTTGGGTCTGACCGCTCTAGGTTCAATGGCCTTTTGTGAATGAAGGTCTTGTGATCTTGTGCCGACAGCAGACTGGTTTAGCAGACATAAATCATTGAGATAAGGCAGAACAGACCCTCTTAACCTATCAAATGGGCCTGCCACACCTCTCTGGCAGGATGACGTAATACCGTTGGGACAAAACAGGTGCATCGTTGCAGGGTTAAAAAAAGGTAATTGAGTCCAATCTGTCAGAGACTTAGAATTTAGATGTCGCACTAAGGCCTAAGCCAACACCGAAATGCAGCCCAAACCCTGTGCCTAATGTTAGCCTAAGCAGCCCTAACCATGTACCTTAGCCCGGGCAGCCCAATCCATGTACCTAATGTTAGCCCGGGCAGCCTAAACCCTGTACCTAATGTTAGGCTACCCCTAGGTATGTGGTACGGGCTACATTTAGGTTCGGGTCACGTTTAGATATTGGGCTACATTTAGGTACCGCACAGTTGTTCGGATCCGACTTTGCTCTGGTATTTTACTCAATGCTTGGAATGTATCATAATCAATGTACTTACGTAATACGTTCAGTTGTAGTGTTTTATTGACGTTTTTGAATTCCCCAGTCGAAGTACAACTCAGAGACGAGCCGGAATCGTTTCTGTACAGCGTTATATCAAGGCATAGTTGAGTATTGACCTCTGAACCCGAACAGGGCGATGTGACTAATACTTTGCTGTTCAGATGCCAGTGCAGTTGTCCATGTTTCAGTTCATCAACGGTACATGTGAACGAGGTTGTTTCTCCCTCGATCTCATTAGGCGTCGTTCTTGTCAAATTCACTTCAAGAGAGTGAACTGCAACCAGGACGAGAGTAAAAGAACGTAATTTTATGTTTTCAGGGTTTGACTTGACTGTAAGCTACAAAAGCACAATATCATCTTGCTTAGCGTAGTAAGGTTACAACCAAAAAGCCACGCATCTTACTTTTTCAGCTGGTGTCCTGCTATGATTTTGCTGTAAGCAATTCAAGTGTACACCTTCATGATTATACCCCTGGTCTACAAACTGGCTTGAACCAGATGATGCGGTGCCGTTAGTACTGAAGGTAGCGTGTGGCCATTCTGCCACCTCTATTCCAAGACAAATAATTTGAGCAGAATGCCTGGCTTAATGGAGTGGCAACATGTCTCCCATCAGTGACTCACCAACCAATTCAACATGGAGTAACAGCATGTCTCCCACTGGCTCATAAACTATTTGTTTTAAGCACAATATTTCCATAGATTTATGCTTTTGTTTGCACTGTACGCGGTAATGTGTGGACCATACCATTAGTGAAAAATGTCCGCGATTTTATTTTAAAAATGATCTATTTGCATATCTTGGTCAATTTGAACGGATTTATTTTTTTTGTTTTGTCGAGGTTGAAGAAGAAATAATTATATACTCTCGTCCTCCGAAAATTTTGCGAATTTTAATGCAGAATTCAGAGAGGAGTTGCAATCACATACAGACAGACAGACAGACAGACAGACATCTTTTTAGTATAGCGTATGGTCTCTCCTCACGTGTCTTATATTTTCCCTTTTTCCTGAATCTTTCTTGTTAAAACATTTTGGGGTAAACCCCACAATGTCAAACACAAAGCAAAGTCAACACGTACAGGGCCAATTCTAAGCTGCTTAAGCACAAAAAGTGGCTAAGCACAACAAAAGTATGCTTACCAGAATTTGGTTACCAGCCAAAATACCATGTCACATGTACAATTTGTGACTGGCATCCTGCTCACTTCTGCTTAGCAGACAATTGTTAAGCAATATTTTCTGCTTAAGCAGCTCTATGAAATTGGGCCCAGTTCTTACCTAAAAAATCACCCCACAATGTCTATCTTGTTAGGGCTGACACACAAACAAACACCATTCGGCAAATTATACGGATATTTGTTGTTAAAGACCGATTTCTGACACACAAACAAACACATTCACCTTTTTATGAAAATTACCACGGGTTGGGGCTAATTTCCTGAAACCAGACAGTTAAAGAAAAGCATGTAAATATAACTGGTAGAAATACAAACTTATTTCGCACTATAAATACTCACCGATAAAGCTGTTTTTTATTGAAAAGACAACGAGCAGCAGCAAATATCTCGCAGCCATTCTTGACTCGACGTGAATAAAAAGCAAGCTCTGACAAGCAGCTTCGAAACAAACCTTGTTTCCGTCATGTCATGTATCCCTTTGTTTCAAAAACTGATGACGCTATGCAATCAACTTTCGGTTTGTCATGAATTATTCGATTGTAGGTTTCGAGAATGAAAGGTGAGTTGATTTCTAGAATTATTGCTTCTTATTACAACGTGGTTAGTCCCAAAATGTTGCTGACGATGTAGCACACGTACATGTACTAGTTTTACATGTTTAATGTAGGGTTTGAGATTTGCATGGCGGAGTTTTGCCATAGAGGCTCCATGGATAATGTAAACGATCTTTTAAAACAAAAGTTGCAAGACGAATGGTTGCGATCGAGCCTTGTTTTTAGTATAAGGCCAAAGAATGACAATTATTTGCAATGGATTGACACAATCGAGCGACATTATTGTTGATAGTCGAACCTTTCGTAAACAGAAAGAGGTGATCATGAGTTCATTAGGTCGGGGGAATGGTCCAATGCGCATGTGCATACGTCAGCCCATCCAAGCGCGTCTGGATGAGGCGCTGTGACCGAGCGAACTATGATTTGAGATTTGCATGGAGGCGTTGTTAGTTCATGTACACATCTTTTACAGAGTGTCAGAGATGTAGTGACCATGCCCCCCCCCTCTCATACAGCTGCTTAAGCACCAAACTTAACAAAGCACAAAAAACAGCCAAAATGCCATGCCAAATACCACTAGCGATAGGTATCCTGCTTATTTTTGCATATCGGAAAACTGTTAAGCACTATTGCCCTGTGAGTTTCGGCCAAAATGGAGATGTAGGGGTGTGACAGCCCAAACTATTTTTACTCAGTGGGTAATGGAGCACTAAATCAAGTAGTTATACCAAGAGCAGGTGTCATAGAGACATCAATGATTATTAATACCTTGATTTCCTAGAAAAACAAAACGGTAAGGCTGTAAAACACTTCAATGAAGAAAATTAAGGTGTTGACTACTTAAACAAGAACGGCATAGAATGGAACAGAATGACATAATGCGGCGCAGAATGGCTCAAAATGGCACAGAACTGCGAAGAACGGCGTCGAACGGCGCAGAATGGCATAGAACGGCACAGAATTGTACAGCACGGCATAGAACGGCACAGAATGACACAGAACGGCACAGAACGGCACAGATTGACACAGATTGACAGAACGGCTCAGAGTGTCATAGAACGGCGTAGAAGCGCTCAATTGTTTATGGAATTTATTAAGTTGTTATCTGCTATTTTTGCCCTTACTTTATTTATTTACTTGTAATATTTTACAATTTGTATACATTCCTATTACTGTGTATTTTGACGGTGTAACAGGGGATTTTATCCCCCGGTGTGGTGACCCCCATACGGTATAAATTGACATACACTGAAGGAAGTCGATTCAACAGAGGGCGCTATCACATGAAATATCTTCACATTTCGCCGTATGGAGGGACAGAAATCTCCGGGACAGTAGCTCCAGCTACACCGGCCAGGTATGTTTTGACTAAATAAGATCGAAAAATGAATTGAAAGAAAAAACACCAAGCCAGCAGTACACCATCAATAAAGTAACTTTCAATAGACCCCTTGCTTTTGCCGCCATTTTTTATGTCAAACAATGGAAACGTGCACGCGTGTACGCGCTGCGCACGACTCTTCATTGACCTCATCAGTGGGGGCGCTGTTTTTGGCTTGTGACGTTTTGTGAAAGGGGTCTATCGACATTACCATTAGACCCTTCTCACTGACGTCACATTTCTATCGCAACGCGGGGAGTACTGTACATGCGTAGTACGCGTAGGGCCATTCGGCGTGGCGTTGCGTAACTCATGTTCGTGCAGGTCTATCGACGTGTGTGTGTTTTGCGCGTGTCAGTACTCCATCATGGAGAACGATAAAATAGTGACGTCACCAGAAAAGATAGCCCTATGTACAACATGTCTTATTACGTGTGTCTACACAAAATATCCAACAATGTGGATTCAACATGTTCACAATGTAGTTACACAGGGATCTATTTTTGGGCGGAAATCCACTGCTTAATAGCGTATAATTTTTCTAAGAATAATTATGACCGTTCCAGTGTTTGACAATGATCTCCACTGACGAAAATGACCCATTGAGGGCCCTAAGTATTTATCCATGGTGTACCATACTGAATAGATTGGAGAGTTTGAAGTTGACCTTCATGAGTATTATTATGACCTCTCAAACTATTATTTAACCCGAGAAACAGATTGTTCACAGTATGTTCTCTATGATGACCTTTGCGAAGGCAATGGCCTTTAAGTTGTTGACCTCATTCAGGTGACCTCTTATGGTTGGTGTAAACGTAGTACAGAATTATACCAATGCCGGTCACTGACATTGTGCCGCTGAATACAAAGAATGTAACCTTGAAGTCTCCAGTTATCTCGTACAGAAAGCCTGTAAAAACGAGAGAACACGTTGTTATGAATGTACGTTGGGGTGTCGGGTCACGTTGTTAATATTTTTGAATGGGCTCTCAATTCAATCGCTCTGATAATGCTGAGCGCTCTATACACGAGTTTGCCAACTACACCCACATCCCGGCCTGAACAACCAGTTTTCATTTAAGCTACTTCATTGGAGCAAATAGATTTGCCAAGCAGGAAAAAAGTGTTGCTGAACAATGTCACCCGCCAAAACACAAGGTGCTGTTTTTGACTGGTATCCTGCTTAATTCACTTGGCAACTATATTAAAAGCTTTGTGAAATTGGATCAAGCCTCGGAATGTCATTTTAAGATTCACAACGTTTAAGCAGAGAATGGTGCAAAAATTGCCGTATTCTGCGGTAGAAAGAGCCAGGAAATGGCTACTGGTACCCGGTTTCTTCTAGGCAGCTATTTTTCAATGCTGAGAACATCTCACCTGAAATAAATCCAGAGAAGGGATAGGACATTCCTGTGATGAAATTTTGCCACGTATAAAGGAAAGCCACTCTGTTGTCAGTAGTCAGGTTCCGGGTTAATATTATCGAGACTAGGAACAGACTCTCTGTCCCGGCCCCTATAATGGCAGTCACGCCCATCTGACCTGCAAAGGATGCAATAAAAGGATCAAGTGCGTATCCCATGACAGCTAGACTTGTCCCAATGCCCATCACTGAGCATTCGGATAACAGTTTCGTGTGTATCACCAACGTAGCGAAGAAGAGCCCGAGGAGGTTGCCAACTCCCCACGCCGTTGTGTTGAAGGAGGACTGGTGGGAGTCTAGTCCCAGAGACAATGCGTTCGGAACCATGTAGATGACTATCCCGGCATACCCGAATCCGCTGAAAAACTTAATCATTGTCAACAGTAAGAACCGTGCATCTTTAAAAACAGCCAAACCCATGGTAGAGATGAGCTGACTGCAGCAGTAGTAAATCCTCCCGTCTTCCTCCTCCTCCTCTAATCTGTCCAAGTCTTGGTACCCAGACATCCTTGGATCAACAGTCGAAGTCCTCTTCAGTCTTGACCTGCCGTTGGATGAGCGGCAGAGGAGCAAGCCACATACCGTAAGATTGAAGCTCAGCCCGGCGAGGATGAGCAGAGCCCCACGCCAGCCGTAGTATTCGGTCAGTGCTTGCGTTGCAGGGCCGTAGACCATCATTCCGAACGGGGCACCGAGCTTAGCGAGGAATGATACGAAAGCGTACTTTTCGTGGAAGTAGAGGGCCATCTGGGAAAAAAGTGGTTCTTTCACACACGCTGCACCCGTACCTGGTAAAAAAAAAGTCACTTTCTTATAAGAAAAACCAAAATTATATATTTTGTTGATAGTGTCTTTAAAGACAATGATACAAATTAGAGACTTGAACTACTATGGTACAAACCTTGTTCTCTAGTGGACAGTGAAAGTTTAATATAAGATTTGTCTGCTGCCACCTAGCGTCTGTAAAATACAATAGTACTCGCTCATAGGGAAAGAGAATTACAGTAGATTGGACAGTGTTAACAAAGGTGCCATCAAAAACTGGAGACTTAAATTACCAGGCAAATGGACCTCTTGCCCCAACGTCACACGCTGTTTGTGTCTTCCACGCACGCCATTTTGGGTCACACAAAATACTGCATAAATTGGTAAGAGTGACTCCCATGGCGCGACCCTTATGTAGTGATGATGACCTCGGGTGAACTGGGTCAATACGTTGTTCTAAATTGAACAATAACAGTTCAATATCAGGTATTTCTGCTGCCACCAAGCGTCAGAAAGACTCATTGTGGTTCAGGTAGTATAGTGATGGGGGAAAACAAGATGGCGTACCATAATAAAGGTCATCAGGAATCGGTGTAAGATGTGCAGTGAAATATGCTTTAATTACCTGTCAGTGCAACCATGGCAATAGCTAGGACGGGGATAGTGCTACTCTGTGATGCTATGACGAGGCCGAGACCACACAAGATTCCTCCAGTCACGACGACAGGAATGACACCGATCCGATGCGAGAGGGCCACAGGAAACGGAGCTGAATGTAACAACGATATTTTTTATAATAATAATAACTAGACATTAGGTGTTTGTCCTATTAGCACAGCTAATAAAAGAGCCCAAATTCGTCACTCATGGCGCTCCAACATTATTACCCCCGGTCACTGGGCCACTTTTCTTATCTTATTGTATCTATTTTAAATCTTTCAAGTATCACCCAAAATTGATTAGCATTGTATAACCTGAATAGGTACATTTAGAAAATACAATGACGAAATTACTATTTTTAGATGTAGGAGGGAAACTCAGAAATGGTGAAAACCAACGAAATCATGTAGGGACTGAAAACACAATTCACATGCACGGTGGGGATTCGAACCGGGGTCCACAGAGGTGAAAGGCAAGCAAGCACATTTTAAACTTACACAGTAAAAACTGCATCGCATAATACAGCGAATTGATCAGACCAATCGTCCACAGGGTTGTTTGGTATTCTTGACGTATATGAGAGATCAGAACACCGTTGGCTTTCAGTGTTCCGTAGAGTATGAACTGGGAGAGGAAGACGGCAAATACAACGGGCCAACCCCAGCCTCCCTCCCGGTAGCTTCTCGTCTCTGTCCCGGTCATTTTTTTTCCTCAGCGTCGTAATTCTTGATCGGCTTTGAGTACCGACTAATCGAAGAGAAAAACATATACTCCGAGACGAGCTGCACTGATGATGGTTCTGATGATTGTGGTAAGTACCTACACCAAGGATCCTTTTATAGGTACTTGGTCACTTATGCATTATTCACAGCAGTCCTAGGTTACAAACTTGTTTATAAATCCAACGGATACCGAATTTAAAAGTCATCGTTTACTGCAAAACATTTCAGGCCAGATCTGAGTGTCTCCAGTAAAAAAAAAAAGTCCATTTGAGGAGCAACACCGGGTTTGCTTTTTTGTCAAAATGTAAAATGATTCAGAGGACGATTACCCCTATTTATAAGTGACAACAACCATGTTGGGAATCAATTAGAAACTCGATCTGAAGTCTAACGCATGATGGCATAGCGATCCATGTATCGTCATCCTCTTCAGCACTGTTGGCATTTTAGGAAGTTCGAACCCGCGGTTTGGGGTTTCTCGGGGGAAAAGGTAACGCCTGAAAAACAATACTCTGCCGTATGGAGAGGCGGGAAACCGGAGGTGGATGATGACGGTTACTTTTGTAACCCTGACCTAAAAAAAGGTCTTGGGTTACTACGTTTGTTGTAGAAATATGTTTTCCAATTTTAATTTTCTTTATGTGTTTCACCTATGTCTCATTTCTTACTAATCTTTGTCCAATAAACCCCAGCCTTTGATCTCTTGACAGACCCTTCTTGACAGATCTCTTGACAGTACGTCAGAGACTAACAATTTTGCAAGTATCTGTTCATTTTTATTTCTTGCGAACCCTTCTTTGACAAGAAGACTTCAGGTATACCGACACGTGAAGTGTTGTTTTAACCGCTTTTACTGGAGGAGAAATCTTCAAATTTGCCCCGGATGCGGAGGACGGAAGCGATCGCGTTTTTTTTTTTTTTTGGGGGGGGGGGGCCTAATCATTTGAACTCGTTGTTGTATTATCTAAATTTTGGAATCTTGTTTATTGTATAAATAATTCCATGCTTTTAAGTAAAGTAAAGTTTTCTTGTCTATGTAAATCTCGAAATAGTGTTTCAATCCAAAAGGGAATTGGTCAACATTTATTGGTTCCCGCTATTTAAAAAACTGTACCTCAGTCTTCTATCCATATAGTGGACCGGCCAAGTTTATTGGAGATAAACCTTTGACCGTTAATTGGTTGACGTCACAAACTGGGGTGCGTTTTGGCGGTCGTAACAATAACTGTTTCCTCAATTGGCTAGTGATTAACCAATAGCCAATGTGTTTGTATAATATAGTCTGACGTAAGTGTAACCATAAATAGTCTGCGTTTAAATTGGACAAAATAATGTTTAAAACATTGAAATTGTCACATTAAAGCTCTTATGAAATGTAACATTTTACTCTGGTAATTGTTAACCAAAAAAGTCCATATTTCAAATGGGGGTGCACGGGGCGGACATCAATTGGGGAAACGTGCCCCCCCCCCGCCCTTTAGTTACGCTACTAGGTTACCGCCTATAGTTACAACTTCTTACTTTCTCTGATCACGGCCGTGCTTCTCTGGAGTTTTACTCTTATTATCAATATTGCAACTTTTCCAAAAGCGCACTTTTATCGTGATCCAAAAAACACACTGTCAGGCGAGACCTGCATTAATATCATAACCGAAATTTCACCACCCATTCCACAACAACAACAACAAAACAAACAAATAAACAAACAAGCAAACAAACACTTGTTACAAGAAGTGTTTTAAAGGGACGATTTTTGACGAGTTAAGTTGAGGAAGTTTAGCCAAGTTGTGGTCACCTGGGTCAGGGCACCACCGCCCAACTCCATTTGCTGATATGTCATTTGTCTGTAGGGACATGCCGTGAATCCCTCTAACCCCTTTTTTGCCACTTGAGTGGAGACAAATTAGGCTTCAACAAGATAAGCCAATTGGCCATTGTAATCTACACCCAAGTTGGCCTACTTACTGTTGCAACCTTATTTCAGTAAGGTAAACATATTCCTACACTGTGGGTGACCAATGTCCATGCCCTAGGGTCCAGAGTTGGGGTCCACATCATAGAGTTAATTACACAACATAAACATTCCGGGGAGTTTTGTTGGTCTTGTGGTGAGATATTCCACATCAGTGCACATACAAAGGGGTTCCGAATTAGGGGTCCAGTACCCGACTTAAAGCCCTTAAAACTGGTAAAATGGGCTTGAGTTTTTAATGGAGGATTCACGTCATGGATAATGAGGAAAGGCCCCCGTGATGAACTATTAAACAATTTCACCCCTTTTTTTGCCGGATGAGGCGTCCCATACATGATTGATAATCCATAAACAACAGACTGGAAGCATAATCACACAAGCTTGACCTTTTCGTGTCTGGAAATACTGTACACACACACACACACACACACACACACACACACACACACACAGACCTCCATGTACTGTACATGTACATTTATTTTATGTATGTTGTTCATCATGTACGTTTTGAGTGCAACATTACGGCGTAGGATTACATCTACCATTTCAAAGTAGGCGTTACACTAAAGCTAAAGGTAGGATTTTACCAAACTCATTAACAGCTGTTTATAGTCTAGCCAACATGCAGAATGTGTTTAATGCGTATACGTAGATTGTGCTGTTTTAAAATGTGTATTCTCGTAGAAAAATCTCACATTAAAAACCACAGTGGTCACGTCAGTCATGAGCATGTATAAGTTCAAAACGGTGCACTGGACACACCCAGCTCTGTGCTATACCCTCTGTGGACATTCATTTGTTCTATAATTATGCACTTAAAAAAAAAAACTTCAACACTATAGTGGAATCACATGTGTGGACGTGTGTAAGCCCACATAGTGTTTTAAAACCCTGCCTTGTGTGGATCTCTTTTGGTCTCAGTTCCACACTTCGTGTGTAAATGCTTGCTCACTGTAAAGCAGATCATAATGTGGTACAGCATTAAAGCTCGCTGTAGATAACATACACAAAGTACAAACACACTATGCATGGGATCCATGTGGATACATCTTTTGTTTTTTCCCTTTGTGAACGTTTTCCCATAGACTACACAAACTTCCTTATGGAGCTGCACCCCGGTCTTGTGAACCATGTGAAGACGCGTAAATCTAGCCGTCGCTGAACTGACAATTTGTACACTTCCCTACCAAGTATAATTATCATACAAATACATCTGGGAAATCCCAGGGTTTTTTCCACTGCGCGTATTATTTCGAAATGTACAGTGTTGAGTCACGGGAGCGTGACATTATATCAATTGTATCGTATAGATATTAAACAAACTGAAAGTCGTGTAAATGTTTTTGCAGGATTCGAATCGAAACTTTACAAATTCTCTGCACAGTCAGTTTAATTATTGTGTCTAACACTCTTTTTCATAGGCATGTTTCTTATAATTTGATCGTTAGACTGTACATAGACTCTTTTTTGTCTTCTTTTTACCAGAAAAACAAAACAAATAAACATCAAATACCCCAACAAGAACAAAAATCTTCTTTTTACCGTCTAATCCCCCCCGTTTTTTCATTTAACATTTCACATCTACTGCATGACCATACCTTTTTAAACCTATCTTTTTATCCCATATTTAGGTCTAAAATAATTGAGTAATCTGATTATATGTATCAAAATATAATTATAGCGTGCGCCCTTTTAGAACAAATTTATTTAAGTTTGGTTTGTACCTTTATTTATTTCTTTAAATGTAACATTCAATGTTAGTAAGTGTTTCCTTTTGTATCTAACTACTTGACATCTTTTTGTTAATGCAGTTCAGTTTATGGCTGCTTAGAACATTATATACATCAATAAATCAACAAATAAATAATTTAAAAATAAGTCCGACGCACACAAACGCACTACATCCGCCTAACCTGTGAACAAAAAATCTTTAAAAAGGGCGAAGAACAATGTGAGTTGAAAATTTTAAAATGAAGGTGTATATTACGTGACGTCAGTGATGTTTCCTTGTACTTTTATGCCTTTAGAGGATTTGACAATTTTTCAAAAATACCATAGAACATGACCAGGGGCCAATTTCATAGCGCTGCTTAACGGTAAGCACATTTTCGTGCTTACTATAGCAGACAAATTTGCTTAAGCGTAGCGTATTTCACAGGTAAGCAAGAAAATTGGGTGGCTAGCCTGCACGTTCACCATTGGTTTGCATCGTTACGTCAGTCATCTGCATACAGCAAGGTTAGCATGTCTTTTCGTTCGCTTACGCTTAGCAGTGCTATGAAATGGAAACTTGCACAGTAAGCACAAAATCAGCTTTATGAACTTTGGCCCTGCGCTTCAAAACCACTGTGATGGACACGAAAGAACACGGAAATTGCTCAACATTCCATGGAACAAAGCCACAAATAGAAAACTACATGAGCAGCTGTCTGTCCACAAAAACACACAAAAATGTTGTTTTTAAATTAAATTTGCGTATAGAGGCCTACATCTAAAAACACAAACACAAACACATGACACTGCATATTAACTCAATAGTTCAAAAACACCATAGCACATGACCAGTGATCCAAAACGGTAATGGACACAGAAGAACACGGATGTTGCTCAACATAATATACCCGGAACGAAGCCAGAAAAAGCAAAATATGGGCAGCCGCCAATGCAAAGAAAGGAAACCGCAGTGGAAATTTAGTATGTTGAACACAGATGACACTGCGACATTGTCTGCATGATGGCACAGTGAGTTTCTTGTTCAATTGAGCAAGCTGTCTTGTCGAGCACTGAAATAAAACACAAGTTCTACTCCAAGAGAAGATCGTTCTTGTCAATCACAAACTGTTGTTGGGTACAAATTGCCGACCATACCTACTGGCAAAACTCAGTAGATTAAGAACGAAGGGAAACGTAAGTTAACCACTCATCTTTAATAACCCTTTTCCTCAACAGTTACTTCGACAGTTCCTGCCACTTTTGTTCTTCAGCAAGTTCATCAGAGCGCCAGGATGGCAATTTTACTTGCTATTTGGGCCGTGTGTTTCCTTTCTACGACAATAAGCCATGGAGCGTGGGGTATTGCCGAAGTTGCACAGGTCGTCATTCCTAAAAATGACTCCCATGTCCCCATTCCGTGTGTCGGTCTCCTACCGGACCAAAGACCGAGTCTCCTGTACTGGTTCATCGGAGACACTTGGGAAATCGCAAAGGACTCGCTGGTGTTCCGGTACTCTGATCCAAACGTCGGCCAGAACCTGTCTGCGAATGTCAGATACTCGCTATCACATGACTTTGGCCTGGTCATCGGAAAACTGGACACCACCGACAGTGGACGATACTGGTGCCGAGTTGCGGGTGAGGAGAACCCTGAAGCGGTTGACGTCACGGTATTTGTCAGAGGTAAATATTTCCGTTCCGAATAGCATTTACGAAGTTTTTACATCGAGTTGTTGTGTATTTTTTTCATTATTTCTAAGATGGTGGTCGTCATAGAACTTTTGGCGGGATCTGTCGCCGTCTTAAATTCCTTGGTTTTGGAGATTTTCCATTTAAATTATAAGTTAACATAGTATTTATATATGTTTTATTAATATTCTTTATAATTATTGTGATTTATTGTTAACTAATTGAGTCAATCAAACTTTGGATGAAGACCGAGACATTGTATTTTCATAAATAAACAGTACACCAGAAACAACATATGCTGCATCAACTTGGCTGAGTCCTCTTTTGCCATTATTATCTGGCAAAAACAACCACAAAAGAATCACACATCAGGGCTCGAATTTGACATTGGACTGCAGGCCCTGAGGCCAGTGATTTTAGCATTAGGCCAGTAAACTCATGACCGGACAAGTCCGGCGGTCTTGTGGTTTCAGTTCAATAACAATTCCTGTACCTCACTCTTTAATATCTTGAACAGAAACAAATTATGCTCAAATGTTGACTTTGAGTAATGATTTGAAATATACTTAATACCCTTAAAGACAAATGAGGTAAATCTTCTCCTATATGTCTTAGTGCTTGTTCAGTTTATTGCAAGTTCAACTGTGCAAGGAAGTCTTTTCTCAGTATGAATCTGGTCTTGTAAAATTATTTCTGGTCCAGTAAACATTTTGAGGTCTTTTGGATTTTTCCCCCAAATTCGAGCCCGGCACATACTTTGTTATGTTTCATTTCAGCAAAGGCAGTTAACCAATTACATTTACTAAATTATCACTTCCTTTAGGATGTCAATATTGTTCTGATTCCCCTGTTACGAAATACTTGTTTTCATAATAATGAAAAAGGGGTAAATAACCGGCCGCAGACAACGTTTTGGTTAAAATATGACAATTAAGAGCCGCAACTTGTTCTTAACTAATCTTTCTCTTCATTTGATTTCTTCGAATTTCAGATTTGCTTCCCGGTCCAGTAATATGGTGGGCGACTTCGGAAAGACCAATTTCCAAAGTTGACGTAATGAAACATCGGATACTCAACTGTTCGGTCAATAACGTTTACCCGAACCCCGACCTAACGTGGTCGTTCATTGGCTGCCGTACTACTGCCAATCAGTCAATGGAGTTGTTTACATCCAATCAGCAATCAACTTACACCGTATTCGCCAAAACTTATGACGTGACGAAAAAGGCATATTTTGGCGCGTTGGATCTGAAGGCAAATGATATCTGTGAGTTCGAGTGCGTTGCCAAGGGAGTAGCAATCCGTAACGGATCGTCCTCTACCGCTGTTGAAATCTTTGCAAAAGGTAATTAGATGTGAAATCCAGGGCGCCACCAAGCGTTTGCCAACGGCGGGTTACTTTTGTAAAAAAGTAGAAACAGTTAATACACTTTGATCTTATTGGACTCGGTCATTATTGTTGATTTGCGTGCATATAATTTTGTTTTCAATCCCCTGCATTATAAAATATAAAGTCAAAAGTCACGCACCCTAAGAGAAAACAACATGTTTTATTTCATTTTAGTTTCAACATATGAATTCGAATTTGTAAATAATCAGAACTCTTTGTTCGACTACGCCATCTTTGTGCATTTGTAGCGATGGGTGTTGACTCTCCCGCACTGTGATAACGGCCTCTACGATTGCAATTAATTTATTGGTCAAATTTGCTTTGATGTAAACCGCACTTTTAAATGTGTGACTCATTTATTTTGACTCATTTATTTTTAAAAAATTTGATTATGATGTTGAATTTGCAACGGGGCCTTTTCACAAGTCTTTGAAAACATCCTTTGAATAACCATCGAAATATTAATTTAATAACACAGTAGACTTTCATCTAGACGCTAGGTGGCAGCAGACTTACTGGGCACATTTATTGCTCTCGAAAACAATCTGCTCATCGTTCCACTGGATGTTTAATCCCGCCGCACCAGTTGCGTATTTTTTCCCGTTCACAAGTGACGAGAGAGGACGATGTAGGACAGCGCCCGTGAGAAAGCGGTTGAGGGAAAATGAGTTAGCTCAAAATTACCTGCTGCCACCTAGCGTCTCAATATCTCCTTTTATTGTTAGGTATTTTTGAAACACAGGCTTCGGTTTCGGCTCTACCATTGGCTTCGTCCACCTTTCTGAAGCCCCATGCCCAAAGCGCACAGTATCAAAATTGCCACTGGAGCTGGAGCCGAAGCCAAAGTCTCGGTTTATGACAGATCATAAAGTTATTCTTATTTCTGTTCATACTACCATATTATAGCTCAGCAACCGGAATCCAAGTCGCCGAATATCGCCTTCATCTTTGCCTTTATCGTTCTGGCGCTTATCTTGATAATATGCTTTATTGCATTGATGTACTTCATGTTCTTCAAAATGCGGCATGCACTTCTACCACAACGTCGCGTCGTAACGTACGAAAAACAAGAAGAGAGGCAGCCAACAGGTAAACTTAGGTGCTCGACTTGATCGACATATATTTCCGTTATAATTGTTTTGTTGAGGCAGTAAGTTTGAGCAAGAAAGCTTTACCTTGTCCATGCATCAAAGAGTCGTCTATTAAGTTTGCACAATGCTCGACTCTATTTTATTCATTGCTCAAAATGATAGCCAAAGTAAGCACGACCCTCTTGTTACCTTTTCAACAGTCCAGCAAATGTTTTGTTGCTGTTGTTTGTTTTTAACTTTCAAATAAATTCTTAATCCTGCCTGGTTTTATATTTACAGTTAACAATTTTTTGTCCCGAACAATTTGAACTTTTGTAAGTTTAATAGATGCTAGTTTTTGCATCGTGGATATAAATAATTTAATTTGGTTTTACCCTTACACCGATGTGAATTAAGCACTGTATACTCAGTACTTTCCCGAGCTCTGTGGAAAAAAATCCACAGGCAAATCACCAGGGTGGGATTCGAACCCACGACTTTGTAAATTGTTACCCTTTTTAAAACGATGTTGGTGCATCACTTTCATAATGTAGGTACACCGGACGAGAAGATGGGGCTTTTCACAGATAGTGAATCGAATGACATGGAAGATATCATAGGTAAGTGCCTTGGTTTATTCAGAAGTGAGATAAGTCCAGACGTTTCGACAAGTATGCTCTGTGTGTCTTCGGGAGAACATGGTGCTCTTGTCAAAGCGTTTTTAGTCACTTATGTATCTTTTTAGAACTACCATGTTCAATTTATTACCGTCTGTACCATGCAAGTACATCACAGCTTATTTAATCTTAGTTGTTGTTGAATAAGCAAGTCCCGGATTCACAATAGTACTTATTATTCTCTCGATCCTCTTTTTTCTTTTCGGGTTTTTAAATATTAGTGTCTAGAAGATCTGACAGAATTGTATACTGCCTTTGAATTATGAGCTTTTACTGATGTATTAACTAGTCTCCTGTTTGCCAAAAGAACACTGGTGACAGTGACCCAGCTGAATTACTGTTGCATTTTATATATTTAAAACACCGGCTAAATTACAATTTATGAATAATAATATGAAAACTACAAAGTCTTAGTAGTGCCATAAAACTTTTCAATGTAACAAGTTTGTCTCACCGCTTATTTCGAGCTGTGTGTGGGTATATTTGGTACTTGTTTAATTCCCTTGACAATTTACTGAAACTACATTTACGAAATTTAAGGGTCATAGACTGGTTTTTGTCAATGTAGTGTTCAAATTATAAAGAAAGGTACAGTAAATGTTTCAGCTGATTGTAGTGTTTACTTGCTGAGAAAAGAGCAAAAACTGTCGCGGTATTTTCACAAGATCGTCGAATCCATCCATGTTTATCGAGATCACAGAGGGTACCAACCACATCTCTGGCCGCAGCATTCGCAAATGGACACCAACCCAAGGATATCTGAGAAACGATTCATGCATGGATCGTTTCTCAGATGCAAATGTTTTGGGGTGAAACATTTTCAAAACCATCTTCGAAGGGATTCCTTTCTCAATGTAGTTTGTACTACCAACAGCTGCAGTGCTTCTTACCAAGTAAGGTTTTGTGGTCACAAATGTTTGGAGTATTTTACAATCTACGACCCAACATTAAACAGGGGCTCCTCCAAGGTTGATATCAGTTTTAATGATGCAATCATTTTCCAATAGGGGACCTTATGAAAGTTGATAAAAGTACAAGTCTCTGATTTCAGGTTAAAATGGTGTAAAATACCACTGTGTTTGATACCCTTCCAGTGCGATTTCGATCAAAATCCAAGAACGTCCATTGCCCTCACATTGTTATTATACGTGCCTGTATAATTATTACTTCATTCCTGAATTTCGATAATGTTCAATAAAACAGCATTAATTGGACCTATTGACTGCCAACAAAAAAATCATGTTTGTGATGTACAGACCCATAGACCGATCCATTAAGCTCCGCCCCTTACGTGTTGACCAATCACAACCTTGGCTTCACGCCACCGAAAGTCCGACAAAGTCTGACACGCTAAAATCCCATTAGAAAAGTAAACATGCGTGCGCGCGTATTTAAAGCGCGCACGTTCATGTCGCGAGTGTGGCATTGGAGAGACGCACATGTGCTGCACACGTGTGCAGTGGTGAGGCAGCCAATGCTGTGATTGGTCAATATGCTAAAGGGGTGGGGCTTAATGGATCGATCTATTGTTGTTGATAGCCATTGACACCTTGAAAGAGTATAACATAAAACAAAATTTCACACCATTTTTTAACGTGAGGTTTAGAGACCTTCCCATTTTCACGAGGAATATAGACCTTTCCATTGTTGATAAACAAACCGCGCTGGTTGGCATGGAAGGCCAAATGTTAGCAAAACACTCAATCGTGTTAATAGATGTTTCAACAAAATTTTACCATTTTCTGCAAACTTTCAACCAAGTAAAGTAACTCTCATGATTGGTTGCTTTGTTTCCAACAAATTCAACACTATTTTTGAATATTTGTGTAACAATGTTAAAAACTGTGGCGATCTGTTTTTGTTTTGCATTTATGGCTTTCCATAGTTTTCCGACCTCGGTTGGCAAAAACTCGGGCTGTGACGTTGCAATAGAAAGGTCTATTGGAAACTGAATTTGACCTTGGAGCCTCTGTTTGAGAACTGAAATATCTCTTTTCAGTTGATAAAGCGACCCAATGGTCGTCACGACGTAGCCTCGAAGACTACAGAGACCTGTTCAAGAAAGACACCGAGCCGATAGGCAACATTCAGGCGGTGATTGGTGACAGTCGAGGCCTATTACTTGCAACAACGAAAGCTGTCATCCGTTACCCATACAAACAGAAATCTAAACCAGAAATTTGTACGACAGACAAATTTTCAGGGAATGTGACGAGCATTGTCTTACACCCTCAAAGTGAAAATGTAATAGTGTGTTTGAACAAAGTAAAAAATGTCATACTTATTAACGTGAACTCTGGCAATTGCAAAGATTGTGGCAAATTGGGAGAGTTCACCTACCCAATCGTCACCGTCGATGGCGCTGGTACTATCTTTGTAGGTGACCTCGGTGACAAAAGAATACACATGTTTGAACCAACCTTCATCTCTGGCGAAGGCAAGACAAACAGCGTGTCTTACAAGTTAGATATCGGTCTGAAAAATATCGCGGCTTACGGTTGGAAACATCTGTTTGTCGGCAACGGAAAAGACACCATAAATAAGTACAGCTTCACAAACACTCGCGGTTGCCTAATTTTTTCGAAAAACAAAGATTGCATAATGATTGCCAAACAAGATAAAGGGCTGGGTGAAATCGTAGTGCATAACAACCTACTTTACGTGGTGAACGACACTATAATACTCGCATACGATGTCGAGGTATTCGAAATACTACAGACATTCGAGACTGGCTTTCAACAAAATCTGCGTGGTCTCTGTTTCTTTGGGATGACTGGTGTAGCATTGTACAGCAAAGAGCGTGTCCACATTTACGAGATCGAGAAGGCGAAGCAGAAAGAAGGGACTTCAAGCGCGACGGTGTGAGATTCAAAGACACTGGACACCTTTGGTAATTGTCAAAGACCAGTCTTCTCATTTGGTGTATCTCAACATAATGCACAGAATAACAAACGTGTGAAAATGTGAACTCAATTGGTCGTCGAAGTTGCGAGATAATAATGGAAGAAAAAACACCCTTGTCACACGAAGTCGTGTGCTTTCAGATGCTTGATTTCGAGACCTCACGCGCGAGGTCTCAAAATCAATTCAAATATTTTACTGAGAAATTACTTCTTTCTCAAAAACTACGTTACTCTAGAGGGAGCCGTTTCTCACAATGTTTTATACTATCAACAGCTCTCCATTGCTCGGTACCAAGTAAGTTGTTATGCTAACAATTATTTTGAGTAATTACCAATAGTGTCCAGTGCCTTTAAACCTGGAAAGTTTTCAAAGTTTTTGACATATAATTATTTGTCTGAAAGGTATTATACGGGATTGGTAAGGATAAAAAGCATTGTTTTAGTCTGAAAGCCTTACTAGAACCGATATTTCTGTGAAATATTTCCTCTGACATAAAGTCATATTCGAGAAAACTGCATCTGAAAGCCTTTAGAACAAACCCAACAGCTGATTTCGGTTGCTTCAACCAAAATAAGGACAATGTCTTTATATGCTGAAAATTGTGCATCATGCATGTGTTTCACTTTTTTTCCTGACTCAAAAAATCGAGATTTAGCCCAAATTTCCACAGGTTTGTTATTTCATGTATATAGTTGATCGCACCAAACAAAAACACGACTGTCTGCGACTATTTTAAATTTTCAGCTCTACTGATCCTGTGTAATACCATTAAGCTTAAGATGGATGAATGGTTTGCTTCGCTTAAACGTCTTGCCATGCGAGCGGTAGATTATTTAAAATCTTTCTGGTAATCAAACTAAAGGGACCCACAAAAGTGACTAGCATTGTGACCCGATGGCCTGAAGATATCGGTGCAGAGATTTGATGAAGAAATGTCAGTATAAGATGTGGGAATACAAAAACCCAAACCGGGGAAAACGTCCCATGAAATCAGGGAGGGCCTAAAAACTAAATCCACATGTGAGGCTCCGATCTGAGGAGATGAAAGGAGTGGCAAGATATCATAAAACCATAATCTACTCGTTGTACTCCTTTGAATTTTAACTTCTTCTTTTTTTAAAGTTGTTTTGTGTTTATTTTCCTTTCCCATCCCCTTGCCTTCTCGAATGCTTGCCAACTTAAAATCACTGAAATATATATATTTTAACAGCCATTTTGTTTTGGTACATTCAAATCAGTGTTACCGATACTAAGGTCGGAAGGAACCCGTATTTTAATTAGCATATTGTTGTAATTTGTTTACACAGGTAACGCGATCCGCAGTCATGACTTGGGATTGCTTGTTTGTTCGACCTTTGTTGATTAGTTTCTCTGTTTTCTAGTTTTATTATCTATCATTATCCACTTAGAGAGGATTTTGAAAAAAACTTATATTGAGTAAAGACCTTTATACACAAAGTGTGGGCAGATTGACCCTGAGACAGTATCTGTCTGAACTTATGACCCGGAAGTACTCTGATGAAAGCCGGTGCATCTTCCACGGATTATGCAATAAGGTACGGAACATGAACCCTGCGATGCCATTAATTGTTCATTTGTCTGAGGACAGCATACCTCCTTTACAATGTTGATTTCATACTTTTTTGAAGCCAATAACCTTTCAAAACGTTGTAGAGGTAGTTTGGCAACAAAATAAAAAGAATTGTTATGTTTTTACACTGCAAAAAAGATGTCGTGATCAAATTCAGCACTTCTCTGCAAATTTTCATCTAAAACAAATACATCCGAATATTGGTTGCTTTGCTTCCAACAACATTTTGATATTTGTGTAACATTGTTACAAACTGTTGCTCTCTGTTTTTGCTTTTCATTAGTGGCTTCCCATAGTTTTCCAGCCTTGGTTGGCAAAAACGCGGGCTGTGACGTTGCAGTAGAAAGGTCTATAGCATAGAGTAATATATATTATATATATTTATAACTTGGTCTATAGCCACGCGGACTATCGATGGCATTAGACTGGTGCTTTCCATTTCATGCTTATATCAGTGCCATAGCGCTCATGGGTCCAGTCATGTAGTCACCTCGAGCCGTTATTTTTGTTTAAAGAAGAAACAACAAGTTTCCCAAGCCTATAACGATTTCTCTACCAAACCAAAAGTCAGTTTCGAAACTCAGTTTTGAAGGCTAGCTTTATTGAAAAACATTATTATTTGTTTCTTCTGATTTTAGTCATAAAAGCTGGTTTCGGATAGTTAGTTCCTTGAACTTGTAAAGTGAAAATTTACAGAATCGTTCTGGTGGTAAATTTTTCATTTCTGAAACCCTGTAAAGAGGTACATGTACGTTGTCAGCACATGCTGACACATTTGAATATTGACTATTGTCTTCAACACATCGTCCACACTGATCAACTCAAGTGCCATGGTATCCTAATTTGGACCATGCCACTCGTCCTAGAGGGGGTGTCAATCAACAGGGGTCAGTGATTTGGTTAGAAGGGGGCAGGACAAAACTCTGCCAGCATCCTTTATGTACAAAATCGGTAATTGGCAGATGTAACCAAATTATAAAACTTAATTAATTAAGCAAACAAATACGTTTTTCCCTGGGCATTGTTAACAACGAACTTATATTTTTTTAAATCGTTGAAAAATGGCAACGTTACACGGGGGCTTTGCAACCAAACATGGCCCTCGTTGCAGAATTTATTAATTAAAGAGTAAAAAACAAAAGGTCGTATAATATCATACAAATATTTGTGATTCTAATTTTGAAATTATCTTATACATTTTGCACGACGTAATTTAAAATAACTAAGGCGTGTGTTATTATTTAAAAACAATTGTAGTTAGCAAAAAGTATAAACTTGTTTTATTTTTTTCACTTTTTCTGAATCATTATTTTGTTTAGCTTTAATGTAAAATAAACAATAACTATATACATTAAATTCCAATTGTATGCTTTTTTATAATGTTATTGTTTTTAAATTTGTTCTGCGGTATATGAGTATGATAAACAAATGATGTAAAAAAACGAAAGTTTAACGAAAGCAAAGAGTTCCAGTGCACACTTTCTGATAGCTTTGGTTGTTTTAGCGATTCGGAACTTTGGTAGTGAGATTTATTTTTTCTGCTTGCGGAAACTAACATGTTGAAAACAGTAATACCAAGTAAAATAAATGTGCCTTATCAAGCTGAGTGTTTCAGTTGCCATACTGTAGTATAATTGAATGTGTTTTTTGTTCTATTATCTGTGGCTCGGTTGAGGTATAATATTTGTTTAAATCTATCCTCAAACAAGGCCAATGTCAGCACTTATGCTAACATATTTCAATATTTCCATTGTCTTAACCACATCGTACACACTGGTCAACTCATATGCCATATTATAATAAGTTGGACCATGCCGCACGTCCTAGAGGGGGTGTCAATCAACATGGGACAGTGGTTTGGTTAGAAAGGGCAGGACAAAACTCTGCCAGCGTCTTTTTTTGTACAAAATCGGGCTGTATGGTAGATGAACCAAATTATAAAAGTTAATTAATTAAGCAAACAAACAAGCTTAACTTTATTAAGGCAATACCCGGACGTGCTAAAAACACACTTAGATAAAGAAATCGCCGGAAAAAAGGAAAACATTTGTCCCAAACGGGTGCCGGTTGATAGTTTTAAAATAAAATGTTCCTTAATATTAAAGCTATCACGGCCGTTAAAATTTGTTTGACATAGTTTGGGTTATGATTATGTTACAGGTAATTTTTGTCAGCAGTTTCCAACAGCTAATTCCACCCCCCCCCCCCATTTTTATTTATTTAATTTTTTTACTGAATAAAAATGAAAATCTTTAATCCTGTGCAAGGTTTGAAATTACTACCGAGGCTTGGTTTGAAGGCTAAAGACAATTTGATCCACCACTTTCGATGCAAATCGTGATTAATTTCATGGTCTAATAGATTTTGTTCACTTCCTTGTATCATGTTTCTCTTCTCTTTCTCTTTCTTATTTGCTTATCGTCAAAAAACATTACAAAATGAAACAACTTTCTTTTCAGTTGCGTTTGTTTTCTTGCAGGGATCTAATTAATACCCCCCCCCCACACACACACACGCACACACAAAAAGGGCGCAATTAAACAATACAACGTACTGCATTCACGTTTAATCACAACTGCGTAATAAAGACCAAACAGATTGGTATGGGAGGTAGGATGAATAAACGCGGAGAAGAGTTTCTCGTTTTTGCACTTTTAATAGGTGAGTAGAAATGTGTGTTTTTCACATTATGTGTTACTGTATTTGTCTCCACAATTCAAGTCTGGTAAACATGTCTGTTGGTGTTCCCTAATTCATCCGGTGACGAAACGTAGAATAGGACTGCTCGTTACAAGTAGTGAGCGGCACACATCCGCGGCAGTGTAAAACAAACAACAAACGCTTCAGATTTTGTTATTCGTTTATCAGGGCCCAATTTTATAGTGCTGCTAAAGTATAAGCACAGCACAAACAATGTTGTTTACCAGAATAATATAACCAACCAATATGCCATGTCACATGTACCATTTGTGACTGGTGTCATGCTTCTTGTTGCTTATACAGCAGAAAATTATTAAGCACTATTGTCTCCGTAAGCATCTGCTGATTTATTATCAAAAGCCCTTTTTGCCCCCCCCCCCCTTAAAAAGGTACTTTGTTGTTGATGTATAGGGTCGGACCTAACGGTTTCTTATCCCCATCTTTTCCTCTGTGGACCCCAGTTCGATTCCCATCTTAGACAAGAGACTTGCATGTGGATTGGGTTTTCAGTCCCAACCTGATTGCATGGGTTCTCCACATTTTAAATCTTAAATTTCTTCAACGTATATCTTCATGAAGTAGGCCTATTTTTGTACGCAAATGGGATACAGTACAGGGCACTTTTTTCATATAACTAAAGCGCGCAGTAACTGGATGAGAGTTCATAATGGACCTTTCCCATGAAATAAATTCACGCATGCGTACAGACACTTTTGGTTGGTAAACGCCTTAGAGTTGTGCACTAGGCAGACGCGCAAACGCGTGTGCGTCACGCCACCATCAGTCCCGATTTTCACTCATTTTGCCAACCAGTAAAGTGCGCACGCGCGATGTTCATTTTACATATTTCATGGGAAGGGTCTCTTCCATGTAACCACAGACCTGCTTGATATGACAACATAATTATAGCCCTTTTAAATTTATGTTTTTCATTTTCAGGACTTGTTCAACAATCCTATGGTCAACGGTCGAACCTCAATGGTAGGAATTGTTTTGTTTTAAATTCTAAACTTATTGAGAGATAATATAACGTGTGTGGTTTTTTTTTTTTTTTGAGGGAGTATTTTTCCCCGTTCCTTTTTGCTCTAAATTAATTGGTAGATACTAAGTAAAATCTGTCTCATGACTTTTTCAACAATGCTACTGACAGGAGCTAGCCCATCCTCACAGTTAGGGTTTTTTGTTTTGTTTTAAACACTAGACCCATTGAAAATGTGCTATTTCTTTTTTTTTTTCTTTTTTTTTTTTGGGGGGGGGTCTTTTTTGTCCCGTTGGTTTTTACTCTAAATTTACTGTGGGTTATTAAGTACGTTATTTGATACGCTCGCACTTACACCATTATATTAAAAATGTTATAATAATAATAGTGGCTGCTTATAAAGCGCTCAAATCCGTCACTCAGTGATGCTCATGGCGCTCCAACATTATTATATAATGTATCCTGCTAAATATGTGGAGCTACGTTTTGAAGTATAATACCTTTTTCCTTTACATACCACCATGTCATGTGCTGGGGCGCAATATGCGGCGAATCAAACCAGGAACACCGGGGCGAGCCCCTATCTTTACGATAAGTGCACTGGGTTCTCTTACGTGCATTGCCAAGCACACGGGACCTAAAGGACGAAGCACTAATGGTTAAGTGTCTTGCTTAAGGACACAAGTGCCACAACCGGGACTCGAACCCACACTCAGCTGAACAGAAACACCAGAGCTTGAGTCCGCGGTGCTCTCATCCGCTCGGCCACGACACGCCATTACTGGTGTATCTGAAGATACATTTCCATGGAGCCCATAGTAAACGTCCGAAACAAAGAGTTCGAAAATGAACACTTCCTGTTTTCCCAAAATCTGTTCAAGGAAGTATAGCTGAAAATGGTTTTGCTTGATTTCTTTGCATATTGCACTATTGCAATTTTTATTAAAGGGACACAGCGGCTTCGTTGGGCTTTTAGGGCTACAAAATAGACTAGTCTTCCAAGTCTTCCAAGAATGGAAAATCAAATTTTGCCGTTTTCGAGCTTTTTTTTCAAAAAACGAAGGTCACGTGGTTTATTCGAACCCCAAAAATGTGGTTCGGATAAATCACGTGATCTTCGGAGTTAGTTTGACTTCCAGGCGTATAAAAGTAAATTACTGAACCAAATTATTATTTTGTTTAACGACTTATTCATGAGTATTTGACAAAAAAGGCAAGGTTTTCCAAACTGAGTATTCTTAGTTTTAAACAAGGTTTGCCAAACTTACATACTTTTTTAAGGTTTTCTTAATATACTTGCGAAAAGCAAAGTTTAGAAGGAAAAAAATACTTGCATGGAAGTAGTTGAAACTTCAGTGTAACTCACGGGCTTTTGTAATATTATACACAATTAATTTTTTCAGACTGAAAGGCTTCTGATCTGGCACCCCTGAACAAAGATAATAGACAAGATAGGGAGACCACCAACATAACTATGGCTAGATAGCTCAGTTGGTCGTGCGCCGGCACGTTAATCAGGAGGTCGCAGCTTCTTGGGCAATTTTTCTTTGTTCATTCAAAAATGACATTAATTTTGGTTAAGGTTTTTGTTACTATAGACGTTGTACATACTGCGTTTGCACACGTTTTTCAAGACACTGCAAACGCACTGCACTCCCGGGTCAGAATCGACCCAAATTCTGGGTCAGGCTGACCCGGAAACTAGTTTTAAAAATTGGGTCATAAGTATGACCCATTCATGGGTCATTTTGACACATATTCTGGGTCACACTGACCCAGATCAAGCCCCAGGGACCCGCAACTGGGTCAGTTTATTTCTAACCAATTAGTCAGATGGAAACTAACCAATCATCTTTTCGATAATATTATCCAAAGTACTTGTTTTAAAGGCCCTGTACACTATTGGTAAGATCAAAAAACACAAATGTTTACAGA
Organism: Pycnopodia helianthoides; assembly: GCA_032158295.1. NCBI lineage: Eukaryota > Metazoa > Echinodermata > Asteroidea > Forcipulatida > Asteriidae > Pycnopodia > Pycnopodia helianthoides. The sequence goes on along the minus strand of CM063264.1, from coordinate 1,895,752 downwards.
TTCACACATACATGATTTAAAGTAAGTAATGGTAGAAAGGGTTCCTTAAAATATTTCTGCCTAAAATGCTATCGTTTCTGAAAAAAACGAATAAAACAATAGTTGTTATCGCGCGCGATAATAAACTTGATGTTTGAAAAACAGACAACACATAAGGTCTCTTTTCACTATTTTCTCGTGACCTCGATGACCAATTGAGCTCAAATTTTCACATTACATGTTATTTCATGTATAATGGTTAATCACACAAAACATGAACTTTGTTTGCGACTGTTTTGTCAGCTCTACCCATCCTGTATAATACCTTTAAAATGGCTTGAATTTGTGTCAGGAGAAGTTTTTAATTCTTGTTTTATTCTGTTCAGACCCGTGCAGTAAGTTGCAGCTGACGATGAACACGTCAGTTCTCGAAGAGGGAAAACCAGTTCGGTTCTTTTGCAGGAGTGAGAGATGTTCCTCGTCGACTAAGATATTTTACATTGATGACGAGGATCAAACATCGATCGTGATGAAATTTCAGTGAGTATAGACCTTATGCACATGACGTCATTTGAGTAGAGGTCAAAAGAAGATTGCTCTTTGGCTCATCCTCTGCGCCGCGCGTACCAGATGTGCGTTTTCCATTGTTTCGTCATCGTTTTACCTCTAAGATGGCGGCGTGATGACGTCAATGCATAAGGTCTATTATGCGGACGCTTTATAACCTGGAAAAAAAAATTGGTGGTGTTTTAAAAAGCAGTATTTTAAAATATTGTAAAATGTACAGATAACTTCTCCTTCTTCTGTTTTTTTCTCATGGTTTAATGGAACTAACGGTTAATATTTCACTCTGCACAAAACCGATAACTTACAGAGAGACATCACATAATGACATTTAAATTACTTCCTAATTCTTGTTTTTTGAAGTACCCGTAAATTTCACAGCTAGTACGTATAATGTGGAATGCCAATTAGTACCTGTTTAGTTTTTTTTAAATGGCGATATCCGTAATTAGTATAACGATGCTGCCAAGTGAATAAAGAACTATAAAACTGCTGTATTTTTGTTTAATTTTACAAAGTGCTCTCGTTAAAGAGGGTGCTTGGCAAGGGGGCATACAATGATGATTTACAGTTGTGATTTAGAGTTTTTTTGTGAGTCTTGTTGACTTTTTTGCAAATAACTGATGGTAAAAATAATTTGTATGGGGGCCATGGGTTATTGAAAGGACCCAAATGGGTGGATACAACTCTTTAACTGATTTGTTTTTCTTCGTCTGTTCATTTCTTTCTTTGTTTTGTTTGTTTTCTTTTTCCTCTTTTGACCGAGGTAGAGATACAGTTTCCCTGGATATGATTCCAACGCGAAGTCAATCTGGCTCGCTGCTGGAGTGTAAAATGTACGCTGACGATGGCGGCTTCCTCACCAGCAGTGTCAATCTCACTATGAACATCCAGTGTAAGTTTAAACACCTGTTCGCATTTCTAGTTTGTTTGGTTTGGTTTGGTTTATTTGTATCATATTCTCAAGAACAGATTAACAATGCAAATTTAACGAGGGATCCAGGTTGAACCCAACCAATTAGTCTTTCTGCAAGGTTTAGTGCATCGTTGTTGTTGTTGTTGTTTTAAGAGTAAACGTATTTATGCTGTTATTTATGAAAACTTTTGATGATTCCGTTTTAGTGCAAAAAAAATGAAACCAAAATGTATGGCCTTTTCGAAACCACGGCTTAGGGCTCTGGCTCCGGCTTAGATTCCGTCAGTTATTTGGGAAATGTGCGCTTTCCGTACTGTACGGGGCTTCAAATGGCGGACGGAGCCTTGTGTAAGCCAGAGCACAAGTCGATGCCGAGGTTTCGAAAAGGGCGTTAACCATGATCTGGAATCCAACTCGATTTACACAAAATGCTCATGAAATGCGCCATTGCTAGATAACCTTCAACCTTTTGTTGTAGTCACTGCAGGTGCCGGGTTCATCTTGGACAGTGAAATAATCACAGTGTCTTATTCTTTCATCAGATCCACCAGACACCGTTGTCATGACAACCAAGTCTGGTATCTGTGGTGGAACAGAATGCAACATGACGATAGTCTTGTGGAGATCGTACAGTTTCACCTGCCAGTCGCTGTCCTCGGGTCAGGCCTGCGGGTTCCGGTGGGCCATAACTTCCAAAGATGGCCTTGACATGGTAGTTCTAGAACCAAGCCAGGGTAAGTACACTGGGCAAGCCTGATCGTGCGTAATCGAACCCATGTCCATTGCTATTTAAGGCAACCAGTGGGAAATTTGTCGAGACGCTAGGTGGCGACAGACTCACCGGGTTAATTAATTGTTTAGGTTTTTCGGATTCAAATTTTTTTGGGTTAAAACATTTTACAAACCATACCTGCTTTATTACTTCGAAGAAAACCCTTTCTCAAAATAAGCATACATACAAACAAAATAAACGTACACTGAGTTTAGACGAGTCATCAATCAAATCAGCTTTAAAAGTCAAACTGAAAACAATACAAAACCAACTTAACATTGCATGATGCAATCGGACACTTTTCAAATGTCCGTTTTTAATTGAACAGTCAGTACTCGCGTAAACAGTTAGACGCGGATGAATACAACTCAACTAGAACATAATATAGTGCCTGACAAATGACGTATATATTTCTTGTATACTTAAGCGGACACGACATTTTAGAGATTACCTTGAACTTTTGTTGTCTGTTTATGTGTGACTTGTTCATAATATTACAGAATCATCATTTGTGTCTGCACCTGATGGTGGTTGGAATACAGAGAGCAAAGTGACCCTTAGAGCCGAGGATAATTACAATGAGAAAAGACTGGTGTGCAGCGTCTTGTACCCAGGCAACGAGACGTACCAGGATATCACAGTCAATCTAGTCGTGGACCGGGGTGCGTATTATGACTCTAGAACGTCAGTCGGCATTCCTATCCTAATTCACCACCCAAATGTGTTTCTTTATTTCTTTCTCAGTTTGTCCTTCTCGTGCCAAGAGGGCACAGCATGGCGTGCTGCCCCGTGAAAATATTTTAAAATTAATTTCTGTAAATACCTTTCCCATCATTTTGTTTGGGCGGCAGTGAGTGAATACAGGCCTGTGGAACATCGGGTGACGTTATCTTCCAGAAATGAAAGTTTCACGCACTTAAGAAGTCTGGCAAAGTGAAAAGATCAAAGACGTTATGGGGAAGTATTTACACCACTAGACAGAAGGTCGAAGTGTTGGAGTCCCAGTAGTCAATAATTATTTCTAGTTTCCCTATATCAAGCAAGTGGGACTGTGCACCACCCCAGGCCCAGATCTCAAATCTAAAAGCTTAAAGGTTCGAATCCCATATCAGCAAAATAAGCTCTGTTGGTTACGCACTAGTCCCTTAAGTTCAAAGGTCGTAGGTTTGATAATAGCTTCTTTCAAGTATAGTTTTCAACTCGTGCTAATCTGTTTCAGGTATTTTGATACTACTCTCTGTGATGGCAGCATCCGCCTTGGCCGTTTTCCTTTGCGGAGTCATTGTCTACTTCGCCTGTCAAACTCTGAAATCGAAATGGAGCCCTGACCGTGACGTCATAGCTCCGAGTCGTGCAAGTGTCAGATCAAAACCGGTAGGCATTCTGAATTGGGTTATGATTAGCTTTTCGAAAATCGACAACCATTTCCAGTTTATTTTCCGAATGTTCTGTCTCACTCGCCGACACACAAAACACACCAAGTCTGAGTGATGTTTGAAGCTTTGCATGGAGTGGATGTTAAGAAGTCAATATTTTACCTGTACAACTTGCAGGTTCAACAATGTGTTTATTCACCTTCTAAAGGAGTGTTATTCTGAAACGGCCGTAGGCATGGTCTTAAAGTTGCGAACAGTTTGTTTTGCTCGTCTTCAGTAGTCCTTTTACAATACACCGTTACGAAACGTCGAAATGTAAAGCAATTGTGCTACGGAATATTGTATTGTCGAAAACTCGATCACAAGTTTCAGTCTCTTTCTTACACATTTTAGAGACTCTCGAAGAAATTTTGGTGTCACTGGAAAATCTGCCAAAAACCAAACCGTTGAGGGAGAGCTTTCCCCGGGAGCAAATCAAGATGATGAACGTGCTCGGCGAGGGGTCGTTCGGTGTAGTGTACATGGCGAAGGCGAATGGTATCTTAGAGAAGGGCAAGACACACACTGTTGCGGTGAAGATGCTCAAAGGTAAGGCTCAATGCACTCTAAAAAGACTCCTGGGCCAGAATTGACCCAATGTGCCCAGGGTAGGAAAACCTTTTCGCTTCGATGATCTAAATTATGTCTAGCTTGATACCAGCTCTTGTCTTTGTGGTGTCATTTCTTATCCTCTCTCGTCTGAAAACTCACAGGTATTCTTCTGATATAAAATGTTAAATATATATTTTCTCAGCTTCAGTGTCATCCAATGACGTGTCAGGTTTCATGAAGGAGCTGGATGTCTGCACGACGTTAGAACAGCACCCACATGTGATACAGTTGCTGGGTAGCTGCACGGATAAAGGTAATGCATTTATATTTTGTGGTCGAGTTGTCTCTGGCATGGGACTCTGGGTAGCTGCACGGATAAAGGTAATGCATTTATAAATTGAGGTCGAGTTGTCTCTGGCATGGGACTCTGGGTAGCTGCACGGATAAAGGTAATGCAGTTATAGTTGTGGTCGAGTTGTCTCTGGCATGGGACTCAAGTTCTGAAGGCGAGTAAATGGAGGGCACCTATAGCCGTACATCGCTCCCCTCCACCTACGTGTCTAATTATAAATGTTGACCTACAAAGGGTGAGATGGTACGATGTTGGGTTTGTAAGAACCGTAATGCTGGAGACAAGTTGTGCACTAAGCATAAACTCAGGATGGCTTCTTATCGCAATCGATACATGTGAGATTGGTCAAGTCTCAACACATGGTGGCGCTAAAACAGTTACATGAAGCATGATCATAGATGACCACATCGTGTCATGGCCCAGCGGTTAAGTGCACCGGACTCAAGCTCTGGCGTTTCTCATCAGCAGAGTGTGGGTTCGAGACACTTAATAACCATCATTGTATCGTCCTTCGGATGGGACGTAAAGCCATAGGTCCCGGTGTTGTGTCATGCACGTAAAATAACCCAGTACACTCATCCCTAAGAAAGGGAGTTCGCCCCGGTGTTTCTTGCACGGTTGGAAGTTCCATGCGCACAACCGACCCTGCCCGTGTGACCCCTGAGAAGGGGGGTGTTAGTGCAGTTCCCATCCCAAGACAAAAGCAACTTGAGTTGAGAAAGTGGTCTAAGTATGTCCGAAGACATGGGATAGTAAAGTTGCATACAAGTGGCTTGATCTAGTCCCTATGATGGTTATGGGCTATTAAAATAAAAAATAATTATAGTACCTTGGATTCACAGAGCCAAAGTGCGATTCAAACAAAGACAGTACCATTATTTTGTTTATATGATATATTCTTTATCGTTTTATTTCGAAGAGCCTTTCTGCTTAATCTTCGAGTTCGCAGCCAATGGAAACCTTCAGAGCTTCTTACGAGGTAAGAGAAAGACATGGACTGCTTCGTCGCCCTGTGTTTTGACCTCTGACCTCATTCTGAAGTTTGCTTATCAGACAGCGAGTGGCATGGAATATCTATCGTCCATGCAGGTGAGTGGAGACTGTTGGTCGCATCCCCAGTTGCAATAACCTTATTGGCTACATTTCTTGCGCATTTAAATGAGGGACCAGACTAATTTTCTGGTTTGTTTACGTTTTGGTTGAATGATGATTATCTTGAGTGGAAGCTCAAAAGGCGTTGTATTCCCAGTTACAATATGAAAACAAGAATTGCAAATGATGATCTTACAAGCAAGGAGGCTGACTATTTTCCCATGTAGCATCGCTTTGGTTACATCTAATTTATAAACAAGATGCCCCAACCATGACGAGAGCAAATGGAGCTAATGATGGGCCTCTCTCGTAATGCTTCTTTTACATCGGTTGTATGACGTCAAGGGCTTGTACAGCGTCCTCATTAGGTCAAAGAATGACCTTTCATTGGTTGACAGTTGTGCGTGACGCGCGTGTTGCAAATGATTGACTTTAGTAAGGGTGCGTTTCCGCGGTCTTAACCAATAACTGTTCTGGTCACTGCCCAGTGATTAACCAATGGCCAAGTCAACCGAAACAGTTAATATTGGTTACGACCGCAAAAAATGCACCACTGGAAGGTGCATGCAAGGGGGGGGGGTCTATAGGTGCATTGCACATGACGTCACATACCCCACAATCCTCTCCGGATTACTAACTTTCGCCATCTTTGATATTTGTAAATGTAGTCGAACTCGAAAACGGCAAATTAAAACAATTCAGGAAATTTGTGATGAAATTGAAATCACCTTTAGAGAACTGAAAGAATCTGTCTTGCAAGTTCTTCAAACTCTTGCACAAAAGCAAACCGTTAAAGATAACTTACGTTCGTCATAATTTGGTGAACATTTCCATGTTCTCGTTTTTAGATTATCCACAGGGATTTAGCAACCCGTAACATCCTACTGACTGAGGATCTGTCTTGCAAATTGTCAGATTTTGGATTTTCACGAGACGTTCTTTTCGAGAATCAGTACGAGATGACTTCAAATGTGAGTTTAATGACTAAAAGATAGAGTACATTGCTTGTAAATGTTGCGACAAGGAATTTGTGTCACCCCCTAAAGCTGACTGAATAGATGGATTGCAATACGCGTCATTGACCGTCATCTTTAATGTAAAACAATGGAAGAGTGCACGCGTGTATGTGCTACGCGCGACTCTCAGCCAATAAATAGCTCTTCACGCGTGCACAATTCATCAAAGATAGCGGTCAATGACGCGTATTGCAATCCATCTATACAAAGTTGGTATAAATCATTGTCAATCCTCAAAAGAATTACTTCGTCTGAAGTACTGCCAAAGTCAAGAAAAAAAAGCATTTGTGAGTACACCAATATATGACTCTTGCTTATTTCGACTGAAAAAGCACCGACTTAGACGTGCACTAAAGCCAAATATAAAGAATACAAAAAAAGGTTTAACGTCCTCGCCCACTTCCTTTTAATAAAAGGCCGCCTCCTTTTTTCACGAAAAAATGGATATTTTTTAATGATCTCTGACCTAAAAAAATATAAGATCGTTTTTTTAGACTTTAGCACAACGAAAAAACACACCGAAAAAAGCTTGCAACCATCTTGAAAAATAGCCCGGCCGGTTGTCTTGAAAAATGTGTCGGGCGGCCATTTGGGGGAAAAAAAGGCACTCCTACATCCTTTTTTTTCCTTAAAGGCAGGACTCTTCACATTTGTTGTTTATGTGTGTGCCTAAAAACTGATGTGTCATTACTTGACATTCCTCATCCAGGGCAACGTCCCGATCCGTTGGATGGCTATCGAGTCCATCGTACAGAACAAGTACACAACAATGTCAGACGTATGGTCCTATGGCGTACTACTATGGGAAATTTTCACACTGGGTAAGTTCACAAGATCTGAAATCTCCAGGGTCAAAGTTAACTCTAATTTTCGAGTCCCAATGGGGTCAAGGTTCAAGTTTGTGTACGAGATGAACTGAGGGAATAGTTGTCAACATGGTATCAAACGGTTGCGGCCTTACACTGCTCAACCTCGGTCCAAAGGTCAGTGCGTCGTATCGACCCCACTATCGTCACTATTTGTATTATTCAAAATTTGTAATATCAATGGCTCTTCCTTATGCACCTTACACTTTGGATAAGTACATAATTGATGGTGCTCAAGAAGTGCCATTGATAAAATCAGTTTGGTTACGAACAAATTATTCTACTCACTTTGCAAATACCCTTCTTAATTCGTTTTTGTTTTCTCACCCCCCCCCCAAAAAAAATAATAAAAATAAAAATAAAAATAAAAAACATTGTCACAATAGGTTCCCATCCCTACCCTGGAATGGACGTCGCAAATGTCATCAGAGCTCTTCAGGATGGACTGCGCCTACCAAAACCATCTCACTGCAGTGACAAACTGTAAGTTTTTTTTACGGAGAGCGTTTTTCACTGTTTTTGGAAGAGTGATCATTTTTATCTCCATGCTCTAGTTCTATTGACAACTACTCCCTCAGTTCATCTCGTACAACAGCTCCTATTGGTTTTGTACACACTTTCCAACTGGGGACCTTTCCCCAACCGGGGACCATATTGTCCTCTTTTGCTATAGGTCCCCGGTTTGAATGTGTACACCTACCCACACGCACACACCAGACAACCGACACCTGTAAACAATGTTTTCCTCAAATAGACATTGGTACTGATGACGTCACAGTTTGTTTACCACTTTGAAGAAGATTGGTAAACAGCACTTTAAAGCAATGCAGTGAACAAACCGTGACGTCGTCAGAGGACAACCGAGCAACTGTTTATTGTTCTGTCCGTTCTGTTCAGATCTGGCTTATTTTGATTTTGGCAATTTCAATAAGCAAACAAATTATTGTAAAGTTTATAACCTACATAACTTCATCACTTTGACAGTGTTTCAGGCTGACATATTATTTTGTGGAGGATTAGAAATGATATGAACTTATTCCTGTATCTCTGCTCAACTGTCGGAAATACAGTATATACACTGATACCTCCGAATCCTTATAAATAGACCAACATGTGTCACACTCTTCAGTCTCCTGACGATGACTAGAGCAAGCTAATCGAAACGTTGAGACCAAAAACAACTCACTCTGCGGCAGTGCAGTTAATTACGAGAAGTCCCCCCGATCCACAAAGCTCAAGTAGTATAGTCCAGGCCGATTTCCTACCTTCCGCACAGGTTGTAGTTATCAAAACTGAGAAGTCTCCCGAGTTCTAAAAATCTACTCCGTGGTAGTAGAACAAATAGCAAGACAAGTTCTCTAAAGAACAAAATCTACACAGCAGAGTAAATAGTTGTTACCGCAAACCGAATATACATTCAACTTATTCCTGAGTAAATATTTATGAATACTATTAACTTTATCGTGCACTGCTGAAAACAATAAAATATATATATTTGTGTTTAATCCAAGGTATGATTTGATGAAGAGTTGTTGGTCCCCGGAACCATCGGACAGACCAGATTTTTTCAAGTTGTTGGAGTTGACGCAATCGATGCAATGCTTTGCTCCGGTGAGTTTAAAAAGATCTTCGACGACAAATGAATTATAAAATTCCTCACAAAAGATTTAAAAATAATTCAAAATTTGTCTGTTGCCTGTTTTTCTAGAGCTTTCTTCAGATGTCGGAGTTTGTTCCAGATCGATACGAATGAGGCATCACGAATTTGCCCATCTGTGGTTTTTGCCCATCTGTGGAATTTGCCCATCTGTGGTTTTTCCCTAATAATAGGCCTTGTCTTTTGGCTTATTTATCTGGTAAAGCCACATCCGATTTAAACGGCTTTCGGCTTAAGCTATGACGTTTTAGTTCCAGCGACAATGTTAAAGAATAGTCTTTCTTCATTAGCCACAGCCGAAGTCACATCATTAGACTCTGTTAATACTAGCTTAGTAACGCTCAGTTCTTGTACGTAATTACACAACTATAAGTCGCATGTTTAAGTCACTATGTTTGTGTGTATATGTAAAACATAGCCTTTCTGAAAATTGACAACGATGAGACTTTTGAAAGCTAGACGGCAGCAGACATACCAGGTAAAATTCCATTGTTTACGTAGGACAATGTATTTAACTGGTGAGTCTGCTGCCACCTAGCGTCCCAAAAATCCCCCATTATTGTAAATACTCTTTTTGGAATAGTTTAAGTTAAAGATTGGGTCATAGATTGGTAAATGCTCCAAATAGTTATTATCGACCATAAAGGCTTACCTGGTGAGAGGCACTGCAGCTGTTGAAAGTTTACATTATTTTGAGAAAGGATTCCTTTGAAGTAATATGGTTTGAACAATCTTTCACTCAAAAGCATTTGAACCTGAGAAACAATAATTCATGCATGAACTGTGTCTCAGATTTCTGAGTCGGTGTCCGTTCGCGAATGCTGCGGCCAGAGATGCGGTTGGTACCCACTGTCACCTCGCTAAACGTGGATGGATTCGACGATCTTTTGAAAGTACAGTGACAGAGTGTTAATCTCATTCTTCCATCTTTTCATAAACTTTAGATAACAACTAATAAAAATGTAGGCCTCATGTTACCCCCATTTATTTATTTGTTTATTCATTAATTTATTTATTCATTAAATTTAAATTTTGTTGTGGGGGGGGGGGTAGCTTTTGACTTTTAACATACAGAAATATATATAATACTGTTAAAGATATAAATAGAAACATATTATCAGTGTGTACTCAGTGCAGTGCACATACATATTAGTCGACGCAGACCGTTTCTTTAAGCTCAATTTGACAAAATGGCGTACCATTGGCCTAACCAATTTCTTTTCTTAGGTTAAAAAAAAACCTAAATAACTCTGGTTAATTACCTAGTAAAAAAAACTTGTACAATTAAAGAAATATATAATACTAACAATAAACGATATAATATATAAATAAACCAGTATTTAAGTTTTTTTAACACAAAAATAAAATTGTAACTCTGTGATTAATAATGATAATATCGTTAATGGTTATAGCGCCCTCGTACATTGCGATTTTCTTACTTTGCATTTCTTTCTTTTTAATAGGGTTACAAAGCATCTTACATCTGGCAATAATTTGTATTATAGTTGTTGTATAACTTAAAAGATGGAAATTAAAAATGGTTGAAAAGTTTCTTTGGGCTCTCGGTGACCATTATTCTGGTAATAAAGTATTTCAAATGTACAACTCTCGATACCCCTACATTCCCCAGCTGGGCCGAAACTCACAGAGCTGCTTAAGCAGACAAAAGTGCTAAAGAATTTTCTAATTAGCAAAATTAAGCAGGATACCAATCGCAAGTGGTATATTATGGCATGGAATTTTTGCTGGTAACCTAATTGCTGGTAAGCACAACTGTTTTTCTGTGCTTTGTTTAGTCTGGTGCTTAAGCAGCTGTATGAGAGGGGGCCATGGCCACTACATCTCTGACGCTCTTTAAACGGTTTTTACATGAACTTATAACTCCACTAAGCAAATCTCAAACCATACATGTAAAACGCAAGTACATGTGCAATAATGATACTTCACTCGGTCCATGCGCCTCATCCTGACGCGCTGGGATGGGCTGACGCGTCCAATGCGCATGTGCATACGTCATGACGTATGCACACCTCTGCATCACCTCTTTCTGTTAAAGAAAGGTTCGACAATCCACAATAATGTCGCTCGATTGTGTCAATCCATGGCAAATAGTTATTGTCACTATTCGGCCTTGTACTATAAAACAGGGCTCGATCGCAACCACTCGTCTTGCAACTTTCGTTTTAAAAGATTGTTTACATAATCAATGGAGCCTCCTGACATTATGATATCGTGTATATGTACATTAATATTGTGCATATTGCGCCGGATAGCAGTACAATCGTTCCCATCATGCTTTACTACATCCTGATCAAGAAGTCGTTCAAGCTCATCAGCCTAATCCGAGCAATATAACCAAACAGACGTATGAAGCTAAACCACGAACCACAACCATGCACGTTCTATGGAAGCTGCCACTGGTTCCCTGTTTCTCAGCTGGTAACCCTAACTGGGTTTTCTTTTAAGTTTTTTTTTAGACCCTACCCCTAACCCTAACTCTTCCCCTAACCCCCACCCTCAACCTAACCCTAACCCTAACCCTAACCTCACCCGACCTACCCCTACACCTACAGCTACCATAGGACGTGCACGATGGTTGTGATTCGTGGTTTAGCTTCATAATAATATTATTGGTTATGTATATCTCCCTATTCCAGTGGTCTTAGATGAGAACGTCGGGGCCGAGTGAACAACGCTACACCATCATCATCATCATCAAACATGTTGAAATTAGTCACTTATTCCTGTGGAGGCAAAATGAAAGAGATCAAATTACTCATGTTTTACTTTTGAAACCTACAATGCAACTAGTTAGTTCAATAAAAACTGAAAGTTGATTCCATAGCGTCGTCGGTTTGCAATCAAATGGATAAATAGTATTAACAGTTTGCTTTTGTTCATTTCGAATCAAGAATGGCTGTGAAGTATTTGCTGCTACTCGTTGTCTTTTCAATAAACGCAAGTTTCATCGGTGAGTATGCCCATTTATAGTCTGAAACATGTTCGTATTTCTACCAGTTATATTTAAACACCAATTATATTATAAGCTAGCCCCAATCCTTGGTAAATTTCATTAAAAAGGCAATTTTTTTTTGTGAGTGTGTAAGAAATCGGTCTGTAACAATTTCTTTTTTAAAAAAGTTGCCAAATGGTGTATGTTGGGGTGTGACGCGGGAATGTCTTTACGCATTCAAATCGAGGACTTTAACAAAAGGGATCCGGAAAATGACACACCGGGAACAGTCCTCGCTTTGTTTTTGTTGACAAAACCAATGGGGACGTCGCTAAAAAAAAGTCAAAACAATTGGAGAACGCTTCGGTGTGTGAGCGTGTCTACCCGTTGAAACCGAGGACTTTAACAAAAGGAATCCTGATGTTTTGACAGAACGAGGACGTCCTCGCTTCGCTTCATGTACAAAACCAATGGGGACGTCGTTAAAAAAAACTAAGTCCAAACATTTGGAGAACAAAAAGAGAAGTCCTCCATCGGGGATTTACAGACATGTGTGTGTGAGTTTGTAGTGACATTCAAACCGAGGACTTACAACAAAAGGGACAATAGGTCCATGTTTGCTATCACAAAGGAAAACAATGGGGTCCACGTTTGGCAGGACAAAGAGTTGAACAAAGGAGGGTCCACGATTGGAGGTCATTACACACTTGCGAGTGTGTGTCTGATTAAGGTTATTAGAACTCTTCCCTGAATGCACACAATCGGCGACCGGGGTCACATGACTCATAGTGGTTATACGATGTAATCAAACCTGAATTCTGCATTAAAATTAAACCTCGCGAATTTTGCACGGGACGAGGATGATAATTTCTTCTTCAACCTCGACAAACGATGAACGAAACCCATTCAGAATTGACCAAGATATTGTTTTATTTATATATATATGTATATAAAAAGCCACAACAATTTTGCGGTCTTTTTCACTAATGGTATGGTCCCCCGCGGTGCTGCGTGCAATATAAACAAAATAATAAATCTATAAATTTGTTTTACTCAAAACAAATGGTTTATGAGCCAGTGGGAGACATGCTGGTACTCCATGTTGGATTGGTTGGTGAGCCACCGATGGGAGACATATTGCCACTCCATTTAGCCAGGCATTGTGCTCAAATGATCTGTCTTGGAATGGAGGTGGCAGAATGGCCGCACGCTACCTTCAGTACTGAAGGCGCTGCACCATCTGGTTCAAGCCAGTTTGTAGATGAGTGTGGTCATGAAGGTGTTTAGCTTACACACTGACTTGCTTACAGCAAAAGCATAGCAGGACACCAGCTGAAAAAGTAAGATGCGTGGCTTTTTGGTTGGTAACCTTATTACGCTAAGCAAGCTGATATTGTGCTTATTGTAGCTTACAGTCAAATCAGACCATGAACACATAAAATTACGTTCTTTTACTCTCGTCCTGGTTGCAGTTCACTCTCTTGAAATGAATTTGACAAGAACGACGCCTAATGAGATCGAGGGAGAAACAACCTCGTTCACATGTACCGTTGATGAACTGGAACATGGAAAACTGCACGGGCGACTGAACAGCAAAGCATTAGTCACATCGCCCTGTTCGGTTCAGAGGTCAATACTCAAATATGCCTGAATATAACTCTGTACAGAAACGATTCCGGCTCGTCTCTGAATTGTAGTTCGACTGGGGAATATAACAACATCCATAAAACACTTCAACTGAACGTATTACGTAAGTAAATTGATTATGATACATTCCAAGCATTGAGTAAAATACCAGTGCAAAGTGGGATCCGAACAACTGTGCGGTACTATGTATCCCAATATCTAAACGTGACCCGAACTTGAATGTAGCCCGTACCACATACCTAGGGGTAGCCTAACATTGGGTACAGGGTTTGGACTGCACGGGCTAACATTGGGTACAGGGATGGGGCTGCCCGGGCTAATATTAGGTAGAGGGTTTGGGTTGCCCTTGCCAACATTAGGTATATACTTGGTTTGAGCTGTCTGGGCCAACATTAGGTACAGGGTTTGAGCTGCACAGGCTAACATTAGGTACAGGGTTTGAGCTGCACAGGCTAACATTGGGTACAGGGTTTATGCTGCCCGGGCTAACATTAGGTACAGGGTTTATGCTGCCCGGGCTAACATTAGGTTCAGGGTTTAGGCTGCCCGGGCTGACATTTCGTACAGGTTTAGGCTGCCGGTTAACATTAGGTACAGGGTTTAGGCTGCCCGGGCTAACATAAGGTACATGGTTTGGGCTACCCGGGCTAACATTAGGTACAGGGTTTGGGCTGCATTTCGGTGTTCGTGGCTTAGGCATCGGCACTGTGCGACATCTAAATTCTAAGTCTCTGACAGATTGGACTCAATTACATTTTTTTTATAGCGTTGAAAAATATTGTTTCAATAGCAAATCACTTTACCTGCTACACAGCATTTTATACTCAAAGAGCTTTATGACATTTTTTGTTTGTAGTAAAGTTTTAACTATTATGTAAAAACAAAACCGGTCTAATATCTTCCCTACTGCTAGATCCACCGGATAACGTGACCCTTGAAGCTAACTTGACTTCCGATTTGACGTATACGTTCAACTGTACTGCGTCAGGAGCAAACCCAGCTGTGACGATCACGTGGTTAATTAACATAACAGACGTGCAGAGCCGCGAAGTTACCGTTCTGCTGCACAATACAGCCCCATTCATGTGGACGACCTCAAGTTGCATAACATTGCGCACGAACACTATAACAGACGTTGAGGGCGTCAGATGCATGACTTCATTTTTAAACAACGATAGTTACATTGTGAGAGAACTTCAAGGTAGGCCCTTATTGCTCTTTTGCAAACCATGGCATTAGCCCCGGCCCAGATTCAGTCTGCTTGTTTTTCCCCTAGTTATGAATGACGGAGCCTAAGTCGGTGCCGCAGCCAAAACCAAACAGCAAATTATTAACTTTTTATCAGCACTCAAGTCTCAACTTTCTAACAGTCTCAAGTTGTTTTGGGGGGTACGTCTTTGATTACCGGTCATTTAATTGACAAGGCAGCCCGATAAAGAAACATCAATTGAAGAAAACATCGATTGACGTATAAGATAACGTCAGTGTTACCAATTCGCCTGTAATATTGTGAAGGAGCCTAAAGCCGAAACCGAAACAAAACAGCAAGAGTATTTATGTTTTTCTCAGCACCAACAATCTCAAGTTGTTTTTCAGGTATCAGTTTATTTACAAAAACATCAACAACGCAGCCCGGGCCCGATGAAGGAACATCAACTACACGGCCCGATGAGGGAACATCAGCAGATAATTCGGTTAACGTAAAAGATTACGTCATTGTTACCGTTTCTGTCGTTATGTGTCTCTGCGTTGCCATAATTATTGTGCAGAGAATCCTACGCAAACCAATACGTCGGCAACCTCCACCAATAAACGAAGACACCGGGAGTCCGTCTGTGGTTCGTATTATAATCGTTTTGTATTTATATTCTAGAACAAGTATTTAAGTTCAGCATCGATGATTTAGAACAAGTAATCGACCATTGCCATCAGGAAAATTATCAGAAAGCGTAGTACGGATGAGTAAACTTTTTAATACTGAAGGCAGACAATGGGCGTAAGCGAACAAACAGATTTTGCAGCGTAATTTGTGCGGTCACAGTGGATTTGCATTGTAGTGTCATTCTTCTGCTCAGAGCTAGCCGCTGGCAAGTTAACGTGCATTTGCTCTATGAATTTATTATTATCAAATGGTAATATTCTTTATTGTTATTATTTGACCCCTTTTGTTATATATTTCTGGTAATGAAACCAAGGAACTATCAAACGTGCCTTTCACTTTGACCCGTACAGACCATAAGATACATCTTAAGAGAAAACGATGACGAAATTTCAGTTTTAATTGTTGCAAGAAAACCCCCAAATAGGGAAAAACTATCATGCCAATAACCAATAAATGTTTCGGTTGAATTGGCCAATGACCGAAACAGTTATTGGTTACAGCCGCCAAATAGCACCCCTGGTAGGGACTGAAAACCAAACCTACATTAAAGATTCCGGCGTGGCAATCGAACCAGGGTATACAGAGTTTAAGGGTAGGGGGAAACCTATAAAATAAGTTATTATATATTTTTTCACTAAGGATGTAGGAATCTAGGCTGTCTTATTAAACAAATAAATTAAAGTTAACTTTAGTAGCGGTAACGGCACTGCTAAGAGCAGTTTATCGACGTGTCGACCAGTTTGCTCTTGTCTTCGTCAGAAGTCTCGTTGTTTTTACTGGAAATTGTATCACTGCTTTGTTATTCTTTTATTTACAAGTTGGTTGGATGGTACAAAGGAAGCATAACAAATCACACTTATATTGTGTACATACACAATTAATTACCATGTACATACATCGTTATTGTGTACGTACATGATAAGAGCGAAATTGTCTTATTTATGTGACGGCACTACGCTTCTGTAGAAGCAGATGACGTGTTTCCTGAACTAATTGGATGTTCACTTCCGAAAATCAATGATATAATGTACTTCCCTACTTTCAGGAATGTACGACTATCACTTTACAGGAGAGAGGTTTTCAGCTTCCCGAGGTTGACTACTGTTTTCCTCGCGAGAACATCAAGCTCCTTGAGGTTGTAGGGTGTGGTAACTTTGGACAGGTGTACAAGGCTATCGCTGAGGACATCCTGGAGGTTGGAACCAAACCAATTGTGGCAGTCAAGATTCTGAAAAGTAAGCTTTCAAATTGCACCTTATGCATTGACGTCATCACGCCGCCATCTTAGAGTTAAAAAGATGACGTAATAATGGAAATTGCACATCAATGTACGCGCAGCGCACAGAATCGGCCAATGAGTAACCTTCTTTTGGGGGTGACCTCTAGCCGAGGGCGCCCTAGTAAAATGACGTAATGTGCATATGGTTTATAAAAGAGATGTTTCAAAATTGAGGTCTGACGTACTGCAACAGGTCAATCCAACCTACGTAGGCTACTTTGAAAATCAAAAAATTCAGCTTCATCCATTATGGTTCAAAACGAAGGACACCTATTTTTGACATTTCCACCTATTTTGATGAGCATAATATTACCCAAAAATTATTGAATGGTAATGAAAATCCAAAGCTCAGTCAATCGTGGACAATCAAGTTACCGACATGAACATTTAAAACTACCAAATCTAAGAGACAAAATATGCATTTGCAATCCGTTAGTTATGTTTGTAGATCGATATGTTTATACATTGAAATTGCATTTTGGAAAATGGCTAAACAACTAGGTGAAAATTGCTGTCAAACGTCGGTTTCCTTCTTTTTGAATCACCCTTAAAGTCGTTGGGTCCCATGGCTACAGGGCGCCCAAGGGCCACAGGGTCACCCGGTCACAGGGTCTCGGGTCCGAGTCTTAGAGTCCCAGGGTCCCTGGGTTCTAAATTGTGAGGGTCGTAGTTCCCAGGGTCAGCTTGACTTAAGTTCTGAGTCACGCAAGCATTTTACATTGTTCTCGTTTCAGCATCATCTTCTTGCCATCTTTTGGCGGATTTGGAGAAGGAAATCACGGTTCACAAAACTATGACCAAGCATCCCAATGTGGTCTCCATGTTGGGTTACTGCACAGAAAAAGGTACCGCAATGTCTTGTTCCCTCTTTACATAATATACACATAATGAGAAAAGTTTATTTTACGTATACACATTTCACTTACAGAAACGGGACAGTTATTCAACAATGTCTCGTGGAAAGTAACCATAGATATACTCAAAGTCTGATTGTACATTATTCAAGTTATGGCAAGTCACTCCGAGTGTCTGCTTACTGTTCGCAAAATATTTTAATATTTGCATTTATTTCAAGTCACTCATCTAGACTGGTTCCAAGTCTAGGTCTTGTCTCACATAAATTTGCAATACTTTGTATGTGAGAATTGTTTTTTGTTGTGTACTCATCCCAGATCCTTTCTACCTGATTCTTGAATTCCTCCCTGGAGGGAACCTTCAAGACTATCTGAGGAAGAAGAAATTATCTTGGAAGGAGTCAAAAGAAGAAGACCTAGATGTTGAACTGGCATCGCCCTTCCAGCTCCTGACGTTTGCATCTCAGATCGCCAATGGCATGGATTACTTATCGTTCAAGGGGGTACGTAAAGAAACTTTACTGAAAAGTGGCAGTAAATTCATAAACCCTGCAGACAGAAATTAAGTTATTATGGTGTGTTACAATTCACTGCTTACCGTAAATTTCACGCCAGCTTGGCAAGCGGTGCTTGTATAAAGCAGATTATTATGAATGGCCATAATGTCCACTTGTGAACGCAAACCAGTCTTCTTGATTGTTCGTTATACACAATTTTCTGATATAAGCCATACATGTTAGCTTATCTCATACGTGCATGGATTGTTTGTTTAAACACAACTTGGCCGTGAACGTAAACTGAAATGTTCTTCCTTGTTTTGATCTTCAAAGTTCAACTTTTGTTAACGTGTGTTTTTGTCATTCGAATCGATGCAACGGGATGTTAATATTTGTATAAGCCTACAGCAGAGCTCTCGGCTTTCGCAACGTCACAGCCGTGAGATTTTGCAAACCTTGGGTCGAAAAAAACCGAAACAAAAAACGTGCAGCTTTCACTGAAAAAGAAAATACAAAAATTAACAATTCAATAATGCTATAAAATTACCCATATCACTTATAAATCAATTTTGTTTTCCAAAGCAAATAAGGGTTTTTGTTAAAAGGGTTCTTTAACCGTACCAGGACCGGGAGGGTGAAGAAGAAAATCCGGTCCCCCCTAAGAACATTTCCTGCCAACTCTGGTAGGTACATTATTGTTTGATGTTTGTTTTCTTGTAGTGCATTCACCGCGATCTCGCTTCCCGTAACATTCTACTGAGTGGAGACTTGGTGTGCAAACTGTCCGATTTCGGCTTGGCACGTGACGTGTCGGCGACAGAGCAGTATAAAATTAGGTCAACGGTAAGATGAAGTGCGCCCTCAATCGTTGCCTCATATCTGCACCTTCTTTATCGAAATCCAACCGTACGTTATCGAAGCCATGAGCGTTGCAAAGTCAGCCTCATTTGAATTGTAAAATGTCCTAGTTGCTTTTTTAAAAACATAAGTACGCAGAGTACATCAGTGCATAAAACGCCCTCATCGTGTAAGAGTTCAATTTAAGTAGACTGGCCCCTGTGCACCTCTAACTGTGTGCATTTTGCTTCGCCATAAAAATTATTATAAACTCTGTGACTATACAACACTGACTATATTCGGTTTTGTCTGTTTGATTTCCTGCAAAGGGACTGGTGCCAGTCCGCTGGTTAGCTATGGAGTGCCTCGTGGACAACACATACACCACGATGAGCGATGTGTGGTCATTTGGCGTCCTGCTGTGGGAGATTGTGACATTGGGTAAGTAGTTTGTCGATTCATGTTTTCAAACCTGCATCTAGTGAAACAGCAGCAACAACTGCATCGACAGAAACGACAACTGTTACGTCAGCACTGATTCGATGAGTAAGAAATGGCAGTAATTCGGCAGCAAAAACAGCAGAAGAACATAAGCAAAAACAGCAGTAGCAACATCAGTATATGCAGCAGCAGCACCACCGACAGCAACGACCACATCACAGCATGCAGCACCGATTCAGTAAAAGCAAGCAACAGCAGCATCCAACGGCAGCAAAAGTAGCACATGCAGCAACAAAAGCATCAAAGCAGCAGCAGATTCAACAGATCCAACAATTGCTTACTCTTAACTTTAACTCCATTATAAATGTTCAATCTCACTGATGTTTGATGTACTGTAGTTAAGCTAAAGTTCAGTTAAAATTAAAGATGAATCTAACATGTGGTGTTTTCTTTGGTGATAATAGGTGCTCATCCCTACCGTGGTTTGTCGTACACTGAGATCATTGATTGCTTAGTTGAGGGCCATAGGTTACCACAGCCAGTGCATTGCAGTAAACAGTTGTAAGTCTAATGCTTTATAGTCTATTAACTTATCAGAATTGAATTACCTGTTTGTAAATTTAACATTTCGGATGGCCTTGGGTTTTAGTTTTTTGTTTTTACTACTCTAAAGCGCCATCGGCATCTTGTGGGCGGATTTAGTGCTTTTTGTCTCTTTTTTCAATTTCATTGGTTTTC
The DNA here is from genome assembly GCA_032158295.1 of Pycnopodia helianthoides. Lineage (NCBI taxonomy): Eukaryota > Metazoa > Echinodermata > Asteroidea > Forcipulatida > Asteriidae > Pycnopodia > Pycnopodia helianthoides. The sequence goes on along the minus strand of CM063264.1, from coordinate 1,875,443 downwards.
TTAGTTTAAAACGAGTCTTATATTTTATCCTATACTTTTCTGTTATTAAAAAAATCACAGATTTTCGATCATGAAGGAATGCTGGAAAGAGGTCCCTCGAACACGCCCAACGTTCCTCAGCCTCAAGCGAACTCTGGACGTGATGATTGCCGACGCACCGGTAACGTCATGAATTTCGTTTTACGTATAGAGGGCACCCTCTATTGATTATTATTCTGTTAAGTTTGTAACTGTTTGTGCAAACTAATATTTATTTCATTGGCGGGCGTTGCGTTACAGGTAATACTGCTTGGTGACAGGCCCGGCACGCAAATGCAACAAGTGTACAAAAAAGGTAGTCACCTTCTCAAAACTACTGGAGGATAAGTTGCGGGAAAGTTTATCCACAAAGGTTAAACACCATAGTCCTTCCCCGGACGGCCTTTGCTCGTAATATTGTATTGTTCGAAGAGTAAAAACAAATCAAAATCAAAATAAACACACTGAGGATAATTAGTGGCAGATGTTTTTTCTTCTTTATAATTATATATCTGCCTAATACGAAGGTAACTTTATCCGCAAGTATGTTGACAAACGATCCCTACTGAACAGTCTGTTGTTTGGCCAACTGATAAGGTCTCATAGCCCTTGCCAATGTTCTTGTGACACGCATTTTGCTCAAGGACACATTTTGGTATTAGTACTTCTGGGAAGTCAATGAAAGTGCATAACCTGGACCACCTGCTTGTTTTCTGAAAGATGTGAATCTCAAGGTCTGTGGTTTAATTGCCTGGTCTCGTTGCAATACTTTTCCCTCAAACCTATCCATGGACTGCTTGGGGATATCTTGTGAGTTGGAAAATCAACTGTGGCGAAGTCTAGCCGCAAGTTATCCTGGATTAGTTTTGAGAAGGTGCCTTAGTCATTTCAATGTTTGATGAATACATGGCAAATTAAATTTGTCATGCAAGATAACCTTGTAAAATGTTTAATTGCTAGTGTTTCATTTATGACTGTTGTTATAAAAGCTTTTTCTTCTTACAGATGTTCGTGAACTTGTCAAACTTTCAACCCGACAAGTACATTTTGAGCTGCAGTGACAGCTGAAAGAATCGACATGACCAAAACTTAGTTTTAAACTTCACTTTTTCCAGAAGCGCAATTGAACTGTGGAAGAGATCTGCACCCTTCGTGGTTGATTTTAATTAAACATGCACAAAAGAAAAGAGCATGATAGATGAAATCTTAATGTGTACATAGGTGCCTATTGATAAAATAATAATAGAGGTCAAATGACTTTCCAGGGCTCAATATTCCACAAAGAGCAAAATGTGACGTCACAATAATAATTACTATGGACAATTTGACAGCTCATCTTTAAAGGAACATTACAGAATTGGTTTTGCTAACTAAACAGTTGCTGGCAGTGTAAGCACTTTATGTAATCCACCATATACATAAACTGACAAACCTGTAGAAGTTTGAGATCGATCGGCCATCTGGGTTACGAGAAAATAGTGAAAAAACCGATTACACATTTGCATGAAATCATAGTAGATTCAACAAATGAATAAAACGCTCACTGAGCGATAAACTCCAATCGGAAAATTAGTTTATTCATTTCTCATCAAACATGGCATTTCAGACAAATATTTCAAGGGATGTTTTCTACCATCATCATCATTAGAATGTGTAAATTTTATATAAATCTGTGATCAAAAGTATATTTTACAAGTTTTTTCTTACAAATTCTGTAACGTTCCTTTAAATGAACCTTAGTTCTTTGTGAAATAAAGCCCTGCAACGTTGTAGACTTGATTTCAAGTCTGAGATGGCGGTTATTTGTCTGCACCAGCCGCACAAATCACATTGTTCTTCTAACTTCCCCACTTCCAATCGAAGGTTAGAAATTTCACAAGCCACAAGATGGCGCTATTTCAGACAAAATCTTGTAACGGCTATCATCATGCAGGCTGACAAAAAACACATCATAGACTTAGAATGAAGTCTACTCTCTTCAAAGAGAGTTTTTTAAGTGCTCCATTGCATTGTGTATCGCCGTTTAATTATTATAGTTCAATTATAATACTGTACTAGGATGTAAGCCACATTAACATGGAATAACACTATTTTCTGTACAGATTTTAAGGTGAATAGTTTTGTAACAGTAAAGCATAAATGCATAAAATGAGTTACTATGACTAGGATTTTGTCTTACACACGAACAAATCCCTACACGAAGTTCTTCAACTCTCGTGAAAACATACGAACGGTTGTTTAAAACATGATTTGACATTAATACATTCAATTGAGGAAATAACATTATTGTAAATAATTTAGCCAAAAAAACACTACAACTTTCCAGGTTCAAATATTAACTTAATGAATTAATTCTATATTTCTAGCAGGCTCCAATTCCAGAATTCGGGAGCTAAATAAAACAAGCTTGCCTTTTTTAAACCAACAAATTGTTTCTGTTTCCGTTTGATTCAATTCTAGGTAAACAAAACAAAATCCTGCTCAACTCTGTGCCCTGTGCCGTAATTCCCCTGACAACAAGAAAATAATAATAATTTACTGTAAAAAAAACAAGTTTTCGTAGAGTATAAACATAATAATAACAACAAAAATGAAAATTATGTTTTTTTCCATGCATGATTTTTTGCCAAACTTTCTCTTCAACGTCTGGAATTGTTTTCCCAGAGTACAGCACGCTCCTGTACTGTTATAGGGCAGTAAATGGCAGCGCAGGGTTAACAACGCAGACATATATTTGTATGTGTGTGATTAATAATAACAATATTATTAGTGGTTATATAGTGCCCTAAACAAGCACAGTGCATACAGAACTTTTACACAGCAATGCTTGTTCAGGGGCCATTTATTAGGTAGTTCACCGAGCCGGTCTTTATAATCACATGTTCATTACACTCCCATGTGACCATGTTTTCGACCAATCTCATATATGTATATATTAATATTAACTTTAATTACATGGGTTAATCAACAGAAGGCTTTTGGCATTAATGTAAACTACAATCCCGGCCAAAATGCTTGGGCCACCCGTTCCTATAACGTTACAATAACCATACAATAACCATTCCCTGTCTCACAATAAACATTCTCTCCCCCGTCCCCCGTCCCCCCGCTCAATGTTGTCTGGAACGCAGAAGACCGTGATTCAACATTGAAAGGGGGCAGGGGGCCCAATGAGATATGGCCGGGATTGTCTGAAATTTTTTAAGCGTGAATTTTTTGGTTAAACATTACAAAATAAGGCTTTAAAATGACTATGAATGTCCAAAGACAGTGATTGCCATTCATCGCTGAGTAGGGCGTTAAAACAAAATTCAAATCAGCAAGGATGATTTTGTGGGGGGGGGGGGGGGGCTGACTAAGAATGTTCAGAGACAGCCAATGTTCATGTTTTGCTGAAAACGGCGTTAATACACAATTCGAAGCAGTGAGGATGTTTTTGTCGGGGGGGGGGGGCTGACTATGATTGTGCTTTGACAGTAAATGACTATTTCTTGCCGAGTAGAGCGTTTGAACACAAAAGAACACACACAGGCAACATTTTTGTTGTTGAAATTTGTGTAATTTTTTTGTTGGGGGTGGTATTATGTTGTGAGCATTAATACAAAATAAGTAAAAAGAGAATAGAAACAATGGGATTGAAAAATGAAAGAATGGTTATAAGCAATGAACATTCATTGTTTGTCGAGGAAGGTGATAAAAATAAGAGAAAAAAAAACACGAGCATTTTGTCTCTCCTGAACTCCATTTAGGTTCAAGACATTTGACTTGTTAAGCGTATCTCTTAACCATTACACCATTCATAGACTTACACCATTCATAGACTTGATTTCAAGTCTGAGATCGCGGTTATTCCTCTGTATCAGGCACGAGAAACGCCCCCACAGATAAGCTATCATGGGCCAATATAACAATGTGCGCTATTTAGCCCAATAATGTATTGGCTATCAAGTAGACTAAAAGCCACGATCGCAGGCTTGAAACCAAGTCTACACGGTTCACCGTAGTAGAGTAAATAAAGAGATTTCATAAATTTCTTTTCTATTTTGGTTTTGAGGGTTAACCGTTTGATTTTCTGCCAAATAACCGAATGAGGTGGTTCAAAAGAATATGAACAGGTTATGTGTTGTTTGTGCACTGTAATGCCATTTTCGTGTTGAACAAAAAACTTTTTCACGTAAGTTACAAGCAAACATGCCATGGTGAATCGTGTGGTGAACCGTCAGACATGCGTGATCTGTCCACACATTTGGCGGGTACTGACGGGTCATCTTCTTGGCGAACCCCACTCTCTTCTTCGGATCCAAATCCGTTACAAGTCCCTTTTTACGAGCTTGCCTGTACTTGAATCCAAGTCTATTCATGGCGCGCCTCATGGTTCTATCTGAGACATGCATCAGTCTGCATGCAGACTTTATTCTTGCCGAGGTAAATGGCCCCTCTGTTTTCCTAAGTTTCTGTACATTTCTCACCAAAAGACGCTCCTGGCGCTTAGAAAGAAGTCTTTTTCGCCCACCTCGGCCACGGTGACACCGGTGAACTTGCCCTTCATGTTTACAATTCCGCTGAACAGAACTACGGGATACTATGCACGTTGCCGCTATTTCTCTCTGTGATTTTCCGCTCTTCCGCAAAAGACGAATATATGCACGATTTTCGTTCGAAATTAAGCCACGAAACACCATGTTGTAAATTGGCTCTTGCTTTCTATAACTATGTATCAAATGCTTTGCTTCACTTATGAATTGTCTCTGATCCACCAAAGATTGGAGTATATCTGTGTGCAGTCAACTCCGCAAAATCAACTAAAGGAACTTTCAGACAATCCCGCGCAAAATGCTTGGGCCACCCATTCCCAACGCTACAATAAACATTCACTGTCGACATCCCCTGACAATAAACATTCTCTCCCCGTCGTCCCCCCCCCCCAAAAAACATCCTTGCTGTTTGTAACGCCTACTCGGCAGTAAACGGACATTCAGTGTCTATGGACATTCATAGTCTTTTTTAAAGCCTTATTTTGTAATAAGAAATTCAAAAATCACGCTGAAAGAATTTCAGACTGTAGGATCCCCCCCCAATAGAACTCAAAATTAAAACACTTTTGCACACAAAAAAAGAAAAATTACACAGAACTATGTACAATGTGCTTCACTTATAGAAAATGATAGTTTCTAACCGATCTGCCTTAAAAAAAAATAATAATAAAAATACATTTTAAACAATAATAATATCAATAAAACGGTGGTCCTCTATTCGTTACGATATTGAATCCCATTCAAGTAGCAATAACAGTCTGCCTGTTTTTTTTTTTTCTTGTTTTTTTCTTCTTCTTCTTCTTCTTTTTCGCAGCACAGTGCCTTTAAACCTATCGGGTGTAGAACAATTGTTTACATTATGAGTGACTAGCGCCCTCTCACGGAACTCATTAAATATTTTGTATTATGTTTGTAAAAGCCGAGTTAATTCATAGCACCTTAAAAAATTGCAAATAACCTATGCTTTATTATGATTGCTTATATTTTTGAGAATGAAAAGGAATTTTAAAAGTGAAATTTGGTCAAGCCCCTAATTTTTGTTGTGTGATTTTCTGATATGTACAGGCTACGGTGACGCCATCGTTTACCTTTGTGATTGGGGACTCCCCTTTGATGAGCAATAGCCGTTAACATTTTAAGGAAGTGCGCGGTATTTTTCACCATTACCATTGTCCAACGATACATTTTTGTTTCGGACGAGTTTGGTAAGTGTTATTCAATGTTCGCTGTATACTACTTGAAATTGGATTTTCAAACAATTATCCCATTGATAGCTTCTCGCATTTTTCACGAAGCAACTCGCGGGTCTTTGTGCACTATTATCAATAGAGGATCGGCTGCAGTGTAGTACTCGGACGAGCCACTCTAACAGCGACACACTGCTCGTAATGTAGTCGTACCGTAAGTACTGCGTGGCATCATGCAGCAACGCTTCTACGGGAAAATCATGGCGGCTCGTTTTTGACCTTTTGTTGTAGTACTAGTACTACTGGTACTAGTAGTTGTTGTCAGCAGAGTTGCACAATTCGGTGTTTTAAAAAAGAAAACCTTTGAGAATTTGTTGTGCCTTTTTCCCTCGTGGAATACAAAACTTGATAGAAGAATACTGAATGCGCCTGAAATGGATTTGTTTAAGGTAAGAAATCAATCATCCAGGAGTGCGATCTACGAGGCAAAAAAATAAATGGAGAACAAATACGACTACAAGGTTGCCCCAAGAAAGTGGTTAAATGATCGGATTTTGCGTTATTTTGGAGTGTGGGAACCAGATGTTTATGTCCCCATAGGGCCTACTATAATGGGCAATGTTGTTATACGGACATATACATGTATATCTATCTCATCAACTACAAGTCCTGTATTTTGTATTTAATTGTATTATTTAGCGTTTCCTCAAAACAAAAAGTAAAATTATATTTAGCTGTTCCGACATTTTGTCGGAACAGGTATTGTTTTCGTCAAGATTTTTATTATTTTTATTATTATTATTATTATTATTATTATTATTATTATTATTATTCTTCTTCTTTCTCTCTGTCTAAATACCCATAGCATTTGTACACGATTTTTGTTTAGACCTTAAATTCAACTTGGTAAATTATAAAATAGTCAAATCCTATATTATCAAATTAAAGCTTAGGACATAAGCTGTACTCTTAATGTAAAAAATGTTAAAATTCTTAATTAATTAATCACGTGATCATCATTTGCATATTTAATTAGTAAATCTTTGCAGCACCATATCACAAGAAGTACACCCGCGATTTTGAAACTTTTTGTAATTATAGACTCCTTGGGCATTGGAGGTTAGGTTTAGGTAACCGTGACCTCAAGTTGACCTTTACTTCCGGGTCAACCGGAAGTGGGACCATATCTCAAGAAATATACAACCGATTTTCAAACTTTTTTTCAGTCATAGACTCCTTAGGCATTGGAGATTAGCCTTAGGTAATCGTGACCCCATGTTGACCTCAACTTCCAGGTCAACCGAAAGTGGGACCATATCTCAAGTACTATACAACCGATTTTCAAACTTTTTTCAGTTTTAGACTCCTTGGCATTAAATAAACTTGGAAAAACCGTGACCCCAAGTTGACCGCTACTTCCGGGTCAACCGGAAGTGGGATCATATCTCAAGAACTACACAACCGATTTTCAAACTTTTTTCAGTTATAGACTCCTCAGGCATTAATATTGACTTTGAAAAACCGTGACCTCTTGTTGACCTCTTCTTCCGGGTCAACCGGAAGTGGGACCATATCTCAAGAACTATACAACATTTTTCAAACTTTCTTTCAGTCATAGACTCCTTGATCATTTTAGAACATTATCCAAGCAAAGCAACACGGAACAGCTTTGTGTTTGTTCACAAACACCTAAGGTCTAGTTGAAATTGTTTCCTTCTAAAACTACACACAGCATGAGTTATGACAAAGACATGAAAGTGGTTGTAATTTTTGGTTCAATGTACATACGTGCATGGAGCAGCTAGTGGTAGTACTGGCTAGTGGCCGCAGATATCATGCACAGTCGTGTAATGTAAACCGAGGTGGATGGATGGCTATGTTTCAGTAATCTGTAAAATTGGGAAAAGCGCGAACATCTCTTTTGGTATGAAACACCGTATCATACTAAAGGTGTTGTTGTTACAAGGGAACTAGCATATCTGGTTTAACATTATTCAACAACTACCAATCATGTACAACTTTAATAAATGCACTTTACTGTTCACCTTTTCCTCAAACAAACAAAAGTCAGTTTTGTTTCTTTCTAAAATTTGACCAAATATTTTGATGCAATTTTATTAGGTTTGTTGCATAGAATGGGAAGCTTACTCATCCAATAACATCGATTTACTTTCCCATTAAGAGGAGGTTAAAACACGTTTTAGTAAATGATACTCATTGCGCAACTGTGGTGTGAAGGTAACCAACTTGTTATTCCATTTTTATTTTAATCGTACTCCTCTATGTTCTTGTTTTTTACAGTAAAAAACAGACGAATGAAAGCCAATCAATAACCAATGAAGCTGAGTAATCTTCAAGGACGTGCTTTTTCTTCTTGTAAAGTTCATTAACCAACCAGCAGTAGCAACATCCCCCGGCAAGCGCCTTGTTGGGAACAACTGTCCAATAATAGGAATCCAACCAGTCAAACTCCCTCAGTACCTAGAAAAGGTTTATCCTTACGCTTATCACATTCGCCATAACAGCCCACCATCATGAAAGTGGCTGTCACGTTTGCCAACATCTCACTGCTAGATATGGTACTATTGGTAGGGGTGTGGTGTGCTTTAGTGTCAATGTCTCATCAAAGGCAAGAGGAGGGAAATGACTTGGCGGATGGTCGTGGACGATTGAAACGAAACAGTGAGTCATTTCTTTTTCCCATAAATATTTTGATCACAATAAATCAACAGCCATATCAACGATACACAATGTTGCTATATGACATACAAAAGAGTAATATTTTCCAATGGCCTCACGTTTCGACCAGAGCAGAGTACACAATACAGTATACAGCAGCAGTCACTAAAAGTGAAAGATCGCCATGAATTGACAATCAATATTACCCTCCACAAAATAAAATTGAGCCCCCCCAAAAAAAAAAAAAAAATAATAATAATAATAATAATAATAATAATATAAAAAATAAATAAAATAAAATACAAAAACAAAGCCAAATCAGTTGATTTTGTGGTACTTTTATGAAATTAATATGTGTGTGTTTACACTTACAGTCACCTCTTACAATGCTGCCAATTATTTAATATTCCGACAGTAAATTTAACAATGGTGAAAATAATGGGTCGTGCACATTTCTCGTTTATGTATCGTGGAAACCTAATTTGAAGTAAAAGTTAGGAAATCAAATCATGCACTTTAACCATGGAAGAAGGAATACGCTTGATCGGGTCCAACAATTTTAACAATCTTGTGCTAGAGATTTCTGCAATCTGTAGCACCAACATAATGAACAAAAGACATGAATCTAGGGAAATCTCTTTATTTTATACAAAAATATTTTTAGCAGTGGCCTTTTGTGACACGTCATCTCAAAATCAATCGACCCATGACCGGAAGAGTATCATGTTTACGTACTGACTGTGCGCTATAATATAGCTCTCCATAATATTATTATGGAGAGCTGAGGGAGTTCCCTTGACGTCATCCTTTCGCTGTATGGCGCGCCATTTGTGTACCAAATCAATCGTCTTTTTTTTATAGCGCTTTTAAAAAAGACATCTGCAATGAATGCACATAATTATTAAAGGTTTTGTTTTTCATTATTTAATTATTTATTTATTTGTTTATTTTGTGTTCAGGTATTACTATTTGCCAAAGAGATTAAGGTCCATTTTATCCAAATATTTAAATTTACTGTTGACAATTAGAACTTCAAATGTGCTGAAATCTAGCAGAGCGGTTGCATACCCGTGATTGAGCGTGTCTACCCGTGGACACCAAGAACTTTAGCCAAAGTGACCCGGGAGGTGGATGGAGGGTCACCAGGTTGCTTCTGTTCACAAAACCTTTTGGGCCTTTTTGACCTTTTTGACATACTAGGTGGACACACTATAATGAGGGCACGATTAGGTATGGGTACATCTGTTTGTTTACACCCAAACCGAACAGGTGCCCACCTTATCTCAAAAGGGCAAATGGGTACATCGCTAAAAAACAATCCTAAATTACAAGCAATGAGAGAGCAAAGAGAAGTCCGTGCCCGACAAACGTGGGTGTAAGTGTGGGTAGGTATACACATTCAAACTGGGTACCTATACCAAAAGAGGACAATATGGTGGTTGGGGAAAGGTCCCCAGTTGGAGAGCGTGTACAAAACCAATGAGAACTGTTGCAAAAAGTTAAGGTACAATCAAATGTGTGTGTGTGTGTGTGTGTGTGTGTGTGTGTGTGTGTGTGTGTGTGTGTGTGTGTACACACAGAAGGGCATATGTGGGGTCCTGACAACAATGGAACAATGGACCCCACAAGGTCATTTCAATAGGAACAATTGGGCCCCACAAGGGAATTCTTCAGAAAAGGGAATAATAGAACAACAATAGCAGTACCCCACAAACCGGATCCGTAAGGATGTGTGTGTGTGTGTGTGTGTGTGTGTGTGTGTGTACACACAGAAGGGCATATGTGGGGTCCTGACAACAATGGAACAATGGACCCCACAAGGTCATTTCAATAGGAACAATTGGGCCCCACAAGGGAATTCTTCAGAAAAGGGAATAATAGAACAACAATAGCAGTACCCCACAAACCGGATCCGTAAGGATGTGTGTGTGTGTGTGTGTGTGTGTGTGTGTGTGTGTGTGTGTGTGTGTGTGTGTGTGTGTGTGTGTACACACAGAAGGGCATATGTGGGGTCCTGACAACAATGGAACAATGGACCCCACAAGGTCATTTCAATAGGAACAATTGGGCCCCACAAGGGAATTCTTCAGAAAAGGGAATAATAGAACAACAATAGCAGTACCCCACAAACCGGATCCGTAAGGATGTGTGTGTGTGTGTGTGTGTGTGTGTACACACAGAAGGGCATATGTGGGGTCCTGACAACAATGGAACAATGGACCCCACAAGGTCATTTCAATAGGAACAATTGGGCCCCACAAGGGAATTCTTCAGAAAAGGGAATAATAGAACAACAATAGCAGTACCCCACAAACCGGATCCGTAAGGATGTGTGTGTGTGTGTGTGTGTGTGTGTGTGTGTGTGTGTGTGTCTGTGTGTACTTGTAGTGACATTCAAACCGAGGACTTATAACAAAATGTTCACGATTGCTGTTGCAAAGGAAAACAATGGGGTCCACGTTTGTCAGGACAAAGTTGAATAAAGGAGGTCATCACACACTTGTGTGTGTGTGTGGGGGGGGGGTGGCCACATTCTATTGAAAATAACACATAGTATGGGGTTGAACAAAGAAAAATTGACTAGAGCGGGATTTGAACCAACGACCTCCGGATTAACGTACCGGCGCTCTACCAACTGAGCTATCTAGCCCTATATTGGCGGTCTCCCTATTTTGTCAATATGTTTGTTCGGGGGTGCCAGTCAGAAGCCATACAACCGTTAACTGCCGTGTAGCCAGGGATCACACCTGGGAAGCAGGAGCCACGGGATCACCTTGAGGGGATGCGACTTTTTTAATTCAAATGTCAAGTAATAAGCCACAAGGTAAACTGACTGGGTAAATTTCAAATAGTATGGGGTTGAACGAAGAAAAATTGACTGGAAAAATTGACAAAATTGAAGTGATGGGGTTTAGCTTTTTCATTGCAAAGCTTTGGCAAAAGTTATTCGGAATTATTTCAGTGACGGACAGTTTGTATGAGATTTTAAATCAGGGAGCTTTTAGATTTAAACTTTTTCTTCTGTGTAGTGAGGTTTGCAGTAACACCATGTACATATAAATCTCGTGGTGGTTCTGGAAAGAACAGGTTCACCGCGGTGATGCAACAACTCCTTTTTCGACACTTTACACTAGTCTTGTGTCTCGGTGTCTGTCTGCAGGTGATAATACACGTGTGTACAAAGACGCCATCTTTACAAGCGCTAACACGGCCTACTTCCAGAAGCACCAAACGCATCACCTGCGATGTCTGAGTTGGCGACAGGGGGAAAGGCTAAGCTCTGTATTCTGGTACAGGGATTCAACCTTTGTAGCTGAGTTTTCCGCACCGAATGAACGGGGGAAAAACTTCACAATTAGTGAGCGGTACCGGATGGTGGATAATCTTTCGGGACTAATCATTCACAACGTCACTGATGACGACAGGGGGCTTTACGATTGTCGAGTCGTACCTATGGCTACACAGAGAGAAAGGAAAGGCATGATTACTGTCAAGTTACTCGGTAAGAATGAAGTCTTAATTCAACTTTTAGCTCGTTTTTGTACCTCTACAATGAACACCTTCATCTCTCTACCTCTACAACTGTTTTTGAAACCCGAACTCCTGAGTTTTCCTAACCAGCGTGTTTTTCAAAACACTCAACTCTGTGGTAACTCAACACTTAAATGTCTGGACTCGGATAAGATTGGTGTGCCTGGCTTCATGCTAAGAGTGGATGCCTTGGGGGTACAGCCCCAAGTCCATCAAAATACTCCACTCTACGGTAACTCAACGCCCAAATTTTTGGACTCTGATGAGATTGGTATGCCTAGTCTCATGCTAAGATTGGGTGGTTTGAGGGTACTGTACCAAATCCATCAATTATCTCCCTCTAAACCGAACACCCAAATGTACGGGCTTGGATAAATGAGAGTGGGGTGGTACCTGTTCAAGTGGGGAGGGGTGGTACCTGTTCAAGTGGGGAGGGGTGGTACCTGTTCAAATGAGAAGTTAAATTTTCTACTTGGCCTTACAGTCGGACAACTTCATCAATAGGATTATTTTAGGACCATTTTTATGTACCGTTTAAACCGGGCAGTGGATACTTTTGGTAATTGCTCAAGTAATACATTGCCATAAAAAACTTACTTGGTAATGAGCTCCTAAAGAGCTGCTCATAGTATAACACATTGTGAGAAATGACTCCCTCTGACGTGATGTAGTTTTTGAGAAAGAGGTAATTTTTCACTAAAATGTTTGAATTTTTGAATCTGAGAAAGGCCTTTCTCAGGCATTTGAAAGCACACAGTTCTATGAAACAAGAGTGATTTTTCTTTCATTATTTTTCTTGTAACTTCGATGACTAATTGAGCCTAAATTTTTACAGGTTTGTTATTTTATGCATATGTTTGGATACACCAAGTGAGGACACTTGTCTTTGACAATTACCAAAAGTATATTCTGGCTTGAAATGAAAACATTGTACGGCACATTCATTGTTCTTAATTACATCTCAGCAATCGAAATAAGCCAGTGATAGTTTTATGGATCTTCAAGTGCTACTTCCTCATCTTTCACACCATTGGAAGCCACTTGGTGTCATTCAGAGAGACACTAAGTAAGTGTTTCACAATTGTTTTGACGCTTTTAAAATGCAGAAATGTCGTATAGGCAGGTGATCAATTTCTTATTTTTGTTTTCAATGCTCCATCTTTTCAGACTCTACCTTTCCAGCAGTTGCCGTTTCCATGGATTCAATAAACAAGGCATTATTGCTACAGAATATCAACCGACAAAATGGCGGTCGAATCAAATGTCCCCATTCAACCACAGATGCCGCAGCAACGTACTGGTCATTGGATAAAGGGGAAGGAGTCGATACTGATATTATCGGTGCCGAATACTCGAACAAAGACACATTGGTACTCGATAATTACAAAGAAGACTACAAGATAGCGAGTGGCGGAGACCTACAGATACTGTCGCTACAGCGCCCTCAAAGTCGATTTTGGTGTCATCGTTTTCTAAACGGCATGGCGGTAGGATACGTTGACGTCACTGGAGTAGGTATGAATCTTTGGGTATTTTCAAAAGAAAATCGCCGCCACTATGGACTCCAACCCATACCGAAAGCGCACGTTTTCAATGTTGCCGACGGAAGCTTTGGCTGTAGCCAGAGCCGTAGCCATCGATTCGAAAGACCTCAATCATTATTAAACTTGTTTGTCATGCAAATACAAATTCCTCGCATTTTGTGTATAGTACCTTTAAGATTAATATCAAGGTGATGATGACTTTGAGGAAGGAGGGAAATGCAACTAATAAAGTTTTGACACTGTTTTTATTTACTAAGAATAAAAGTCACAGGAAATCTTGAAACATTTCTAAACTAGTATTTTCTCAAACATCTTTTTTTACAGAAAGCTACTATTTGTTATACTGTCAATTATTTTTAACATGATTTTTTAATAATTTAATTTTGTCCTCGTAGTCGTCGCAAGCCAAAACCAGCCACTTATAACCGGCAGTGAACCGCTGCCCGGGGTTGAATCTCAAGTGAACTTTGACCCTGATGAAGATCTTCAACTCGAATGCAGTGTAGTCAAGGTCTACCCCAAGGTAACCTTAGTTTGGGAAGACGTCAGCAAGTGTGACACCAACTTTGAGGAGACGTCTTTCGAGAGTTTCGACAATGTTACAAAGACGTACGACCAGTACCAGCGGCTCATCGTCAAAGCAGGGAGCTCCTCTACGGACTGTAAGCCAAAGTTTGTTTGCAACGCGACCGGTGTAGCCACCCCATATCAACCTTTCAGCGCAGTGGTCATAACCGTCAAATCAGGTACAAATAAGCAAGCAGTCCTGCCTTTGCTGATAAGTTAAACGATCCTAAAAGAACTTTCTCATACAGGAATTCCTAACAAAATAAAACCCAGGGCTTTTTCATCAGTGTTTTATGGTATTTACTGTCATGGTTTTATTATTATCGTACAGGTGTCTCGGCAATTGGAATCATCATAGGTGTCATATCCTAGTAATTTTGCTCTTCTCGGTCATCGTTGTGAAGTGGAGTATTCACCTTCGAAAAACAAGCGCGAGTTCTAAAGACATCGAAGCTAATGAGATCAAGTCTGATGACTCAGGATGCCACCCATGTCAAGGTACCCTATTAGTTTGTATTGTTATCACCTCTTCAGTTTCCATATAAAGCTGTGCGACCAAACCGAGGCTTGATGGTCAAATTAGTCAGGTACCCATTTTTTAAATGTCAGTCGTATCTGTAACATAAAGTGAACATGACGAAGATGCGCGATTGTTTTCCTTTGCATGTTTATAAAGCAAAGCATGTTTCGAAATCAAGGTTCGCCAAAAAGTCGAACAAACTCAAGACTTGAAAGGTTTATATTATAAACCAAAATGTAACGTTCCTTAATAACATCTCAATTGTTGTTTTTTATCTTTAAATATTTTTTATATTTTGCTGTGGTTGATCATCTGAACTTTGAATAACTGTAAGTTTCTCGACACAACTACTTTTTCGTCCCGTTTAAAGTTAGCGAAAGCCGTACCGGTAGCCGTAGCTGTAGCCATATCCGTCGATTTGTACCTGGCCATATCCACTTGGGATTCAGGTACAAATGCCTTGTTCGGTTACAAGTGAAGTGTTTAACTTGAATTGCTCAGACTATCAATGTTATTTCCTCACTTTTTCTTGGTGAGCTTTTGCTTAATAGCAACCTCCACTAAAGGCTGGTAATATCCTTGTCCCACATATCATTTGATATTGTGTATGGATGTTAGCCATCTCTTAGTGTAACAATACAAAGAAGTGTCAGTTAGACTTGGAAAAAGTGATAGGACAGCTAATCATTTACAGCTTGATAATTGACTGTTCTTAATAGTCTTTATGTTAGGTGGCACGAAGGCTATGGAATCTACCACTGAAGAACATGGGGCTACGCAACAACCAAGTGGTAATGAATACGTTTAATTCACTTCTTTCTAAAGTTTGGTTGTTGATTGTTTGTTTGTTTGTTTGTTTGTTTGTTTGTTGTTTTTGTTTTTTTGTTTTGTTTTTTTACAATCAGAAATTGTCAGTTTCATTGTCGTTATCTAATACATTAATAATAGCACTGCCAACCTTTTTACGAATTCATATATATTATTTTTTGTCCCACTCGGTCAAAGATGAAAGCATAACTGTGAAGAACCACACACCGCAATCTCAAGAACTTGAACCAGTCGAGAAAGGTAAGTGAGCAAGTTATTTTACTCGATTCTGATTAGCAACAAAAGTGTAATATTAACCTACAGAAAACATACATATTCCACTCTTACATGGGTGGTAAGTAACAATACAACATTTGAAATCGTACCACAAAAGGACGGCAAAAATAGTACTTTTAGTCTGAATCAAAAACAAAATAATTTTACTTTTGTACTTTCTATTTTATCCGGAAATCATCTCGTTCCATGTTCAGCTTCTGGATTTTAAGACGCAATATGTGAATGGGAGACTTTTGGTGACGCAAGGTGGCAGCAGACTTGACTGGTAAAATACATTGTTCTCGGAAACATGCGCATGCTCAGAACTACGCAAAAAAAAATGAAATTTACCTGGTAAGTCTGCTGCCACCTAGCGTTCCAAAGTCTCCCATTGGAGCAGACACAGTAGGTAAACTCGATTGCATAGGTATGCATTTGGGTTATAAGATTCTGTTCATAAATAAAATGCTCTTCGTTTTGTCCTATTTCCGTCACAGATGAAAGCAAAAGTTTACTGCTCCAAACATCGCAACCTGAGGAACCTAAACTAGACGGGTTTGGTAAGTACAGGACATACCTTTTTGATTTAAATTTAAACAAGTTCAAGCTGTTTTCATCTTTTGTATTTACAAATTAAATTAACTTCCACCGAACCAAATTCACAATGCGGTTTGGATTATGTGGTTATATACAAGTAACTTGAATGTTTTTTTGCAAAACATTGGTAAGATTGAAAATATAAATGTTATCATATTTTCACATAACTTACATGTTATGACGATGGTCATGGTGGGAAAACTTCCATGGAGGGATAATACATCATTGGTTATTGGAAGAGTACATTCATTCCAATCCTGTAATTTTCAAGCTACAGAACATATTATCATGTATTTTGTTTTTTTGTTTTTGATATGCCGAATGATAATAATAGTAATAATAATAATAATAATAAAGGGACGGTTAATCAATGGTTTTTGGAAGAGTACATTCAATCTAAAACATACTCTGCTTTTCACTCAACATATTATTTTACCCCTTTTTCAGTGAGAGATGCTGTTGAGTTCCACCCGTCGGGTTCAAGTCGTTTTCCCCCCGTAAGTGGTTCATGCAAGCTCAAAATATGGTAGTTCACATCCATCAATCTGTCGCTGAAAGATCACCCGAGCGAAATCACACAAAACCCAAGCAGAAGAAACAAAGCAAACCGAGAACTACCCACACACGCGTTCGCACGAAAACAGGTGAGTAAATATCGTTGTATATTGTTAAAAAATCTTTATTTATAATTTTCCCACAAAATTCCCTTTGAAACTCCGCATGCGTGGATTGCGTGTATACACACTTATCGAAACGTCGAGTCTGTTTTTACCACTGTATAGTTCTTCTTTAAAATTCAATATTTCTCATCTCCAAAAGGTTTCAGATAATATTACGCAAGGTTTTCACCGTAAACATGTTTCCTTTATATACAATTTCAGATACAAAGCCATCTGGCCAAAGTATCTTGGAAGGGTATCAGATTGAGATGGTGGATTCCACACTTGAAAGCGAACCTACCCCTTCCTCTTTTTAGCTGGGTTTACGGATAAACAAATCTACCCCACCTCTTTTCGGATGGGTTTGAGGAACAAGGGATCAAAAAAATCTATCCCCTCAATTAAATTTGATATTATGATGCAACAATATTTTGGAGTATAAAATGTGGCCAATTGTTTTGCGAAAAAAAGGGAAACAATTAAAAAAGCTGTTAAAAATATTTGTTTAAAAGGGCACCAATTTCTTATTTTGTTCTTGCAGAGGAGGTGAGGGTGACAATTAATGAGGATGGAGCAGAAGCTGCCCCATCAGGTATTGTTATTTTAAGAGTGGATTCAAATAATCACACATAAGCCTGTTTGGGTATAGACTCAACCTCGTCCCCATGGTTTACTTTATTTCCAACCATGTTTACAATAGTAAACCCTGGGTGCACATTTTTATTGTTTTTCTTAAAAAATTGTGGTCAATAACCTCATGTGCAATCCTTATTCTTGAGCCTCAAAGTGTGACGTCAGACTTTCTGGCTAGTTTATGTGATGCTTTTTTGATTTAAAGGCCCTGTACACTATTGGTAAGATCGAAAAACACAAATGTTCACAGATTCACACATAACGTACATGATTTAAAGTAAGTAACAGTAGAAAGGGTTCCTTAAAATATTTCTGCCTAAAATGTTCTTGTTTCTGAGTAGAAGAATAGTTTTTATCACGCGTAATAAAAACTTGATGTTTGAAAAAACAGAAACCACATATTGTCTCTTTTCACTATTTTCTCGTGACCTCGATGACCAATATACTGAGCTCAAACTTTCACAGGCGTGTTTGTTCATGCATATGTTGAATCACACAAAATGTGGACACTGATTTTGTGCCGTTACCAAAAGTGTACAATACCTTTAATAAATTAACGAAATAATTTTTTTTTCTTCAGTTCCTCTTCTTGAAGCATCGTCTGAAACACAGACTAGCATAGCCTGTCATGTCACATCTTCAGAGATCCAAGATGACGTATTACAAGTCCATAACCAGCAGAGCAGTGCTCCTGAACCTTCACAATTTAGTGGAGTAAAGTTCTCATTGAGAGGGATAAAACGTGACAGTAAGTTTCAATACAAAAATCCAAAGGATATTCTGAATGAGGACAAATAATCTTTAAAACCAAAAGGAGTGGGTATAGCTGCAGCTACGGTTAGATTTCCACGTCATCAATGAAGTTGGGCCCTGGAATAAATTGCAGTTATGTACTTCTTAACCATTGTTACGACTCAAATGCCTAATCGCCAGAGATTTCTAAAAAATAACCCCGCCTTGGAAAATAAGGGTAACAAAAGTAGTCAAACAGACAAGCATAATACGAAGCAGCAAGTATGTTCAATTAAATTAATTAAAACCATTACGAGAACCAAAATAAGGCAATACAAAAAGTCAGTTAACCATTTGTGATATGAATTGAATTTGAATGGGGGGGAGGGGCGAGCAGCCCAGACAAAAATAGGGTCGAAGACCCAACAGTCTTTAACATACCTCGGCTCTCTCGTAGAGAGCTGAAGACCAATGTTCGCCTACTCTGATGCAAATGTCCCCCCCTGTAGATTGGTGACCTTCCGAAGTAAGCGCGATGTGATGAAAACCCGGTGTGTGGTAAAATGGTCGGCCCCCCTCGGTGCTCTCTGCTTTCGTACCGTCGTTGCTTCATGCAACGGGTACAACAAAGTCCGACGACCGCAGCTCAGAGGGAAAGAAAATCACTCTCTCTCGGGAAGTCACAGCTCTGCCTCGTCGACGTGCAAACTGCCGCTCCAACGTGGGCACACAGAGGGAATTCTCTGCCCACTCTGCTACTCTGCAGACCTCCGCACCGAAACTGAAGAAATATGAAATGTGAGGGGCGAGGATGGCCGCAATCCTAATTTATATAGTGAATCCTGAATTCTCTGTATTCTCCAAACTCTGCGAATTCCAATATTCTGTTCATGTCTGCATTGTGTGGCGTACGAAGAAAAGTTCGAAACAATTAACGAGTTTACAACACGCATGACTGCTCACCCAAAACTTAAAGTATGTATGCTCGCCCCACTAAGGAAATCTATGACCCTCTATAGTAATACTTAAATAAAGGATACATTACTTCAGTGCTACTTTAATCCTAACGCTTATTTGCAAAACGGGATATTTTACTCTGGACCATGACACCATGTGTAAATTTACTTGATTATTCTTTACTTAAAGAGATGTTACATCTGTACATTGGTTATTGGAAGAGTACATTCATTCAATTATCTAGTTTTCAAGAAACATGTCATAAAGGGATGGTACATCATTGGTTATTGGAAGAGAACATTCATTCAAAACATCTACTTTTCAAGAAACATTTCACAAAGGGATGATACATCATTGGTTATTGGAAGAGTAAATTCATTCCAATCCTCTGGTTTTCAAGAAACATATCCTAAAGCGACGGTAAATCATTGGTTTTTGGAAGAGTGCATTCATTCTAAAACTTTACTTTTCAATCAACATACTACTTTACCCCTTTTCTCAGTGAGAGAACCTGTTGAGTTCCACCCGCCGGGTTCAAGTCGTTTCTCCCCCGTAAGTGGTTTATGCAAGCCCAAAGTATGGTAGTTCACATCCATCAATCTGTCCCTGGACTAACATCCGAGCGAAATCACACAAAATCCATGCAGAAGAAACAGAGCAAACCGAGACCTACGTACACACGCGTTCGCACGGAAACAGGTGAGTATTAAAATATCGTTGTAAATTATTAGTAAATCTTTATTTATAATTTTCCCACAAAACTCCCTTTGAAACTCCTGCATGCGTGGATTGCGTGTATACACACTTATCGAAACGTCGAGTCTGTTTCTATGACTGTATAGTTCTTCTTCAAAATTCACTATTTCTGATCTTCAAAAGGTTTCAGATAATTACTACGCAAGGTTTTCACCATAAACATGTTTCCTTTATATACAATTTCAGATACAAAGTTGTTTCCGTCCGGCCAAAGGGATCAGATTGAGATGGCAGATTCCACACTTGAAAGCGAACCTACGGATGAAGATGTGTCAGTTCTTCATGAGGCTTCTTTCTATCAGGAGACTTCGGACATTCATGATGACCCTAAAGAGAATGATGACCAACAGAAGTCATCCAGTGAGGCTGCTTGTAAACCTCAACAAAAAGTAGAACCGCATCACGATATTATAATTGAGGAACAGCCTGAACAGCAGAATTCGGATGAATCTTATTGTGACCTTCATCAGACCCAAGTCGAGGTGAACCTTCAAAGGGAGAATTCTCCGGAGGCATCAAATAATAAGGATGAAGATCACCCATCAGGTATTGTAATTATAAGTGTGGATTCAAATAATCATGAGTGAGCCTGTTTGGGTATAGACTGGTCCCAAGTCTTTAGCCGCAAGGAAATCCTACTGGCACTTGTCTTAAAGACCCAATGGTTTAATTGGATAGACATAATATACATGCAAATTCCGCGTATAACAGACTGATAGTAGCGAGGTTTCGTTGGCGCACAGTTAGAGTGTACTACTATAATTAGCTATCCGTGCGCGTAACCGTTCTGAAGCGTTGTGTGCAGGTTTCGATGACGACCCCGGTTACGTTTTCAAAAAGCTACACAAGGCGCAATATTCAACGTTAGGCCGACTTGACTTTGTTTAACAGAGTTCTGGCATCACACAAATGTAGTCAAAACAGACAACCAAAACTAATACATCACCAAAGAAATCAAACCTCAAATGAATTAGGAAGGACCATTGCCTGTTGGTAAGTTTGGTTTTTCTTTTCAAAAGTAAGAGGAAATTGCTGACTTTTAGTAAGTTTTACTATTCAATTTTTCCTTGCCGGTGTTACTCGTATCGAGAAAACCTTTACACTTAAAGGTATTGTACACTTTTGGTAACAGCTCAAAATCAGTGTCCACATTTTGTGTGATTAAACATATGCATGAACAAACAAACCTGTGAAAGTTTGACCTCAATTGGTCATCGAGGTCACGAGAAAATAGTGAAAAGAGATCTTATGTGTTTTCTGTTTTTTCAAATTATCGCGCGCGATAATTACTATTGTTTTACTCGTTTCTCAGAAACGAAAGCATTTTAGGCATAAATATTTTAAGGAACCCTTTCTACCATTACTTACTTTAAATCATGTAAGTTATTTGTGAATCTGTGAACATTGTGTTTTTCGATCTTACCAATAGTGTACAGAGCCTTTAAACATTTGTGTAAAACGTCACAAATGCGCAAAGAGTGATGACGTCACAGCCACTAAAAGTCGTCGTTGCGCTAACCGTACACCAACGAAACCTATCTAGTTATAAAACGCACGCGACGAGTGAGTGTGAACAGTATTGGTATGCGAGGTCAAAGGTGCATCTGGCAGGAAGCTTCCAGGTTCTAAGGCCGGTTTCTGGCGCTAGGCTGAAGCTACGGCCAGATTTCAGCGTCATCATAATATGTTGAAGTATAGGATGTGCTTAGCAACAGCCTTAGAAACAGTCGTAGCCATAGCTGTAGTCGCCGATTCGTACACGGCCTTATTCTTGACCGTGGAAGTGTGACGTCAGATGTTCAGACTAGTTTATGTGATGCTTTATTGATTTCCTATGATCACAGTTTAATCATCAAATCCCATTTTGTTCCAGATTCATTTATTGCACTACCGTCTGAAACACAGACTAGCACAGCCTCGGATGGCACATCTTCAGAGACCCAAGATGACGTAGAACAAGACGATAACCAGCAGAGCAATGTTCCTGAACCATCACAAGTTGACTCAGTAAAGATCTCCCCGAATTGTACTAAATCCGAAAGAAAGTCGCCACCGAAGAAAAAGACAGGGAACACGAAAAAGAAAGCATTAATTTCACAGTTCGTTCCGAAACGTTCAGGAGGACGGGGGAAACCAGCTGCAAAAAATTCTATACAACCGTGTGCAAGAAATATTGATAATGGAACTTATGAAGAAAAGGAGCTAGAAAGAACAGGAGGTAAGCAAGTACAGTGACAAGAGTCACCCTCATTGCATGCCACCGTGTAACGGGTGATAAGTTTAAAATGCCAAAAGCATGTAAACCAGACTGGCTCTTCGCAGAGTTTGTACGTCGTAAACACGCTGCTAGTCCTAAGCAAAGTAACAGACACGCTAGCTTGCTGGCGGTTATTGGGAGCAGATGGGAGACGCAACAATACAAATCCATTATAAACTCGCTTACCGGCTGTCGGATCTAGTCTTGGGCCCAGTTTCAAGGAGCTACTTCAGCACAAAAAATAGCTCAGAAAAAATAGTCATGCTCACCACAATTAGGTTACCAACCAAAATAACTATTAGCAAGAACATATACCAGCATACTATTTGCCGCCTAAATACTGTGGAGTAACATCACCGGTTATTTGCTACAATTTGTATCGATGTATTATTTTTTGTTTAAGATTCCAGTTGTGCGAGCACCTCTAACACCAATCCACTTTCAAATACTCAACAAGATGATGCTGATGATCAGCCCATCGATTCAGTTATCAATCAACACACTGATGACGTTCAAAATCCACAGAGAGAGGATCCGACTCAACATCTCCAACAACCTGATCATTACTCGATTACACCAGCGCAAGAAGCTGATCCGGTCACAACACAGCCGACATCTTCTGCCATTCGCTTTGAGGATATTTCTACTCAAGGACCCGCTCCATATAACTCATGGGAGCAAGAACCAGACCCATCCTCTAGTTCCCTACCTAGCGATCCTCCAGCTCAGAATCCCTCATTCAACCCATCCCCAGGTCCCAACACGATTAATTGCGAGATTGACGACTTGCCCAATAAGTGCGTCCCTGAACCATCGCCAACTACAAGCCCTCGAGCACCTCTTCTAGATCAAGACGGTCAACATCATCACGTCCTGTTGCCAGTAGACCCTCCCCAGTCAGACTACTGTGAACCAACTCCCGCTGTTGGTCTGGACTTAAATGGAAGCAAAAATCCGAATCCCTTAATACAAAGCGACGATGAAGACATGGATTCCGTAAAAAGCGACAGTGGTGATGAAATGGGGAATGACGTATGTCGTGACGTCAGCGATGACTTAGGTCACCATCAGCAGCACGAAGCGCCTCCCATGGAGATGGAAGCAACATTTGCTGATGACAAGCCACAGGGTTGGTATCAATTAAATTTAACAACCTTATTAACTACCGGAAATGAGGCTCTATGGATATAAAAAGTGTTTAAATTTCACTGACTCGAATTTGTGTCGCTATCAACTTTTTTTTCTGCTGGAGTGTGTTAATGGATCGAATTTTTATACAGCGCTCATTTTAATTTTTGCACGCCATTGTCCTTTTGACTGACAATTTGTTTCACTATTTTGATGAGTTAGGTTTGAAATATCCTTTGATCGCATTTTTGGGGTCCCAATAAACTAAAATTTTTGTAAAATACTGTTTCTCCTCCAGATATTGAAATGAGAGACTCCGAAGACAAAGATATTGAACGTCCGAAACGTGACTTCAAGGAACGACAGTCAAAGGCAGATATTGAGCGGAAGAAACAAAACCTTATCAAAACTAGTAAGTCTTTTACAAATATTGTATACTGTTATACATTTTGGCTTACTGACAGTTCGTCTTGACAGGCAAGTTAATGACTTCTGATATGGCCACGGCTAGATCATTGCTTCCACACAATGGTGTTGCTGCTACGATCATCAGCCATCAGCCACAGCCGAGCAGACGGACCAGAGCTGGTTCAGCAGGAAACAAGCTAAAATACCCATTGGTTAAAGGCAGTGGACACTATTGGTAATTACTCAAAATAATTATTAGCATAAACCCTTACTTGGTAACGAGTAATGGGGAGAGGTTGACAGTATAAAACATTGTGAAAAACGGCTCTCTCTGAAGTGACATAATTTTCGAGAATAGTAATTTTCCACGAATTTGATTTTGAGACCTCAGAATTAGATTTTGAGGTCTCGAAATCAACCATCTGAAAGCACACAACTTTGTGTCACAAGGGTGTTTTTTCTTTCATAGTTATCTCGCAACTTCGACGACCAATTGAGCTCAAGTTTTTACAGGTTTGTTATTTTATCCATGTTGAGATACACCAAGTGAGAAGACTGGTCTTTGACAATTACCAATAGTGTCCAGTGTCTGTAAGCTGAAATAAGCGGGGTACCAGTCACAAGCAATATACACTACATGACATTTTGACAGGTAGCCTTTTTCACTAGGCAAGATTTTCTGCGCTGACAAATTTTTATGTTTACAGGTTTATAAATTTGGACACAAATCATATTGTCGATATCACCTTTTTCTCAAACATAGCATTTAATAATTCAATGCGATTGGTTTGACTTAATTACGCGCTCCGTACCTGACGAAGCATCAGCATTGAGGATAATGGTCTATTCTCAAGAACATATTTTAGTAAAGATTTTTTTTTCCCCAGATAACTTTTTAGAGCAAAGACTGAAAGCAAAGACTGCACTGCAAGCAACGGCCGTTTATTGACCATGATGTGTTGACAAGGGCAGTTTGTATTACAACGAACCAACGGATGAGTTCTGAGATCTTTACCAAAAGGTTTGTACAGTGGTAAATCACGGAAAGCCGTCAGCTTAAAGTTGTTTGTGGAAGATGGGAATCAGTGGCCAGACACTCCGTGTATGACGTCACTTATGAATAAGTAGATTAAATTGCGCTATTAAAAAGTTTCTATCCTATCCACTAATATTTTAAAGTTTGACTTTTATTGTATGTTAACTATACGTTCACAATAATGATCTAGTAATGGTGTAAGTTCTTCATCGAATTGGGAACTCCTAAAAGGGCAAAGTGCAAGGCACAGAACTTGTAAAAACTGCTCAGCAGAAATAGTTTACTTGTGAATTACAAGAATTGTCTCTGGTTCGTTGAAGTTGGTTAACAGTTCCTTAGGTACAGGACACTTTATTTCGGGTGCTTGCATCAAAAAGGAAAATGAATTGATGGAATTGTCATCACATATTCCTCAAATAATTGTCGCTTATCCTCTTCAAAGTGACAATTTACCTCTAATTCTACCAAGAGATGTAGATCAAGCATCATCAAATGTCTTAAGAAATATATTGCTTGCAAATAATATATCACCCCCAGAGAAAGTGAAAGCACTTCAAACAAACAGTATTTACCAGAATTTCCTTTAGTTGTTTGACACATTCGAAACGGGAGGTCAGTGGGAGACGCGCGTGGGTTTGGTCACAAAATAACTGATGAAGTGAAACAACTGTACGATCAAATATGCGAGCGTATGGTCGATTCTAATTTTAAACGCAATATAAAGGCTATAAAACACAAATCGTCGTCGTAGCACTTTCAGAATTGAAGTATGACAAGTCATAAAGTTCCCACGGGATGATGCAATTTAGTCGCAATTTGAGAATTCTGACTTTGTTCGCGAGCTCCTTAGTCATCACGCATCACTTCAAAAATTGTAAATTTTATTCTTCATTTTGAGAAACCCAATATTTTGAAAGGTTCATAAATTGTTACGTTTCTACATGCCCCAATACGTGAAGAAAAAACAAGGGGGACAAGGATGACAATTTCATTCAAGAGTTGGTAAAAAACAAGGAGAATGTCATGCAACTTCTTAAGAAACATTTTGATAAAAAGACCCCGCACGTAATTACAAAAAGGTCTTGGACAGAGACTTTTATCGCACATCCTTGATCAAGTAAATAATCCTGATTGAGGATTGGGGGCAGATTGCGGTCCAGAGTTAAAGAAAAAAAATCAAAAAGATTGTAGCAACAAGTAAATTTAAGAAGAACTCGGACGGTTTTCCAGAACGTTGTTTTTAAAATCTTGAGAAAGACCTAAATCAAAACCATTGTGCCGAAGACAATGCTATTTCATCAGCACTCCCAAAAATGCTCGGTTCGACAAACAAAATGGTTCAAGTTTAATACTGCCATTGATTCAAACCTCCTGGATGGAAAGGAGCCCCGTGATGCTTGCCGAAGAAAGATCCCATATTTACATAAAACCGTTGCGTTGTTGAACTACTCTGGCATTCAACCTGATGAACTAGATGCGTTATGTAAGTCTGAGGAAGAAGAACACCCCCCCCCCCACACACACACACACACACACGCACGTGTGTAAACACCTGCAATCGGGGACCTCCTATTGTCCCTCTTTTGTTTGTACTCTAACTTTTTGGCAACAGCTCTCATTGGTTTTGTCCACGTTTTCCAACTGGGGACCTTTCCCCAAACGGGAACCCTATTGTCCTCTTTTGTTATAGGTCCCCGGTTTGAATGTGTATACCTACCCACACACACACACACAAGAAGAACAACCCCTCCCACTTTGACTGGGAAGAAATGATATCAGTTATTTCTAAATCTCCTTAGGCACAACACAAGTGATTTTGGGTACTTGCATCAAAAAGGAAATTGACTGGAGGGAAATTTTGGGACATGTTCCTCAATCAATTGTCGCGTATCCTGTTCGGAGTTATATTCCACCTCTAGGTGATGTAGATCCAGCATCATCAAAGGCGATAAGAAATATATTGCTTGCAAATAATATGTCAATCCAAGAGAAAATGGAAGCGCTTCAAACAGAGGTTAAATACTTCCTTGACAGGTATAAAATATTAGAAATGTGCAACCAGTGGGAGACGCACGCGAGTTTTGGTTTAATACAAATTTGGAAAAATAAAAACAAGCAGCAAAATATGCAAACATTCCACGAGCAAATGTGCAAACGTTTGGATCTTACAGAAGAAAAAACACTGGCTGGAGTTTATGTTGACGGTCAAATCGTCGTCGTAGCACTATCAGGAGCGAAGTATGACAAAGCCATAATGTTCCAATGGGATGATGCAATCAAATCGCAATTTGATAATTTTGACTTTGTTCGCGAGCTCTCCCTAGTCATCACGCAATACTTCAAACAATGGTAAATTTAATTCTTAAGCTTGAGAAACCCAATATTTCGGAAGATTTTTAAAACAGGTGTACTCTTAGTTGAAAAAATATTTACGGTAGTTATGCTCAGCCGAAATTTAACCTTTACTAACAAGAAATAATTATTTTTAAAATATTACAATATAAAACTAGGGCCTACATTAATGTGTAAATATACTATGCGTTTTAAAGGTTATTTAAATTACATTTTCATCCACAGGTTATGAGTAACATGACAACTCTTTTATCTGAAGAGAAAAAGCTAACATCTTTTCCAAAGGGAAAAGTTACATATTTGTTTATAAGTTTGTTTTAGCTATTAGAATTCAGGCCCTTGTTGAGACCATGGCTCGGGCGTGAGCTTCGGCTAAGGCTCTGTAAGTTATATGAAAACGTGTTCTTTCGGGATGCGGAGCCTGTGAGACGTATAGAGCCGGAGCTCAAGCCCAAGCCCTGATTTCGAAAAGGGCTTATGCTTGATTGTTTACAGAGTTCTTGAGTAATTGTATTTGCTGTAGTATATTGCCATCTTGTTCTCTTTCATGTTCAACCCGATGGGGCTATGCTGTTGGTAAGCCAGAGTTATTGGAGCCAGAAGTGCATTTTTATGGCTCTGTTTGCTTATGACCAACATAATTGTATGCTTTAGATGGCTCCCTAATAAGCACGGAATTCCACGCTAAGCAGAGCCATGAAATTGGGCCCTGTTGGTAACCCAGAGGTATTGGAGCCGGCAGTACATTGCGTTGGTATTGTACTTCCGGAACGCATTTGTTGTCCATACCACACGCTGGCTATTGTGAACAAGCTATGGGCGCCTCCCCTGATCCATTAACTGTAGACCCCATAGTAACTGTGTGGTACCAACAAAAATTTGCTTCCGGAACATGCCCTTTAGAAACCACGGCTTCGGCTTAGGCTGCGGCTTAGACTCCGTCCAGCTGTTTAAAGACCCTTAACGAAAGCACAGGCTTTCAAATAACTGACGAAACCCAAGCCAGAGCCCAAGCCCAAGCCGTTGATTCGAAAATTGCAATAGACAGCCACACCATGCGTGACGTAACATGCTACAAATTGCAGTATAAGGTGCCCTCATTAGAATAAATTGACTTAACGCGGTTAAACTAGAGTAAGAATTTGAACGTCTTATCTTTACTGGCACTTTTACATATTGTTAACAATCATAGCAAACATCCATATTGTGTTATAGTGATAGCGAAGCACGACCAGTGAGAGACACATAGAGCCAGCTGTCGTTTATTAGCGGTACATCAACTAATCTAATGCTCATTGTACATTGTAAGATTATGAACATTGCTTTACAATAGCTATTAAAAATGTCTTGACTAAATGAAGGGCTAACTACCGTGACCTTATACGTCATCGGAGAATTCGACGTCAAGGAAAAAACAGAGTTTTTGCTCTGACAACCTGTGCCCAACAACATTCAGTGCTCTCATCGGTGAGGGTGTTGGACTTCACCATGATACACTAGATATTTTATAAAATTAATATTCAAAAGAAAGTGTGTCCTAAATAAAGACCCCACTATTATGTAACAACGCATTCTTAAGACAAGTATTTCCAGCTACACTTCGAAACGAGGTCGAGGTATTTACAAAAAGTCCTTTTAATTCTCGATGGAAACCATTACCTCTGCATTTTTTCTTGTTTTATGACTTCATGCGCGAGATGGCTTTTTTAAACTCGCCCCGTTTGAATTCATTTCCTTTTCGAAAACATGGCTTCAGTTTTTGGCTTCGGCTCCTCGTGGCTTTGTTCGCCTCTGTTCGAAGCCCTGTGCTGAAAGTACACGTTTTCAAAGTTACTGACAAGGGAGCCTAGGCTGAAACCGAAGTTTCGAAAGGGCTTCTGTAACAATAATTCAATTAAAAGCTACATGAATTTCGTTCACCTTAAACTTTATGACATATATTTTGAGACTGTATAATAGGCTTTTTCCTGACTTAAATGTAAATGTCGTAACATCATTGTTTATGAAATAATTTTTGATAGCCTGTAATATTGCCATAAAGAGCTTTTCCCGACTGAAATAACGTAATTATTAGAAAGGTGGTAGAAATTGAGCAAGTTAAATGCATGTTACGGATACATGATTATCAAAGGTATAAAATCTGTTTTTATTAAAAGTATTTTTTAAAAGTCTTTTAACAAAGAGTACGATTCTGCGTTACAAATTAAGTTTATACGTATCTATTTACAAAACTGAGCGCATTAATACAATGTGCATAAAAAGCCAACAAACGAAAAAATTGCACTGAAATTATCAACTAACTGTACCAGTGCTTGATAATAAGAATATAATAATCTTCTCGTGTATCCCTTTTTCATAATACGGGATGGGGGGCATGTAAATAATTAGCAATTTAGTGATGATTTTGTTTTCTTCGAAAGCTGTTTTTCTTGGTAATAATGTTTATAATTTTTAAGTTATTTCCTCTATAATCAATCGGTAATTTGTTCTGTAGATGTATTACACAAAAAGCTTGCAACAATAAAGACACTCAAAGCAAGTTTTAAAAATTTGCCAGGATTGTAAAAAGTTTTCAACAAATTCATTATTAATGTCATTCAATTCTACGTAACTAACATCGCGTTTGAGCGCTGCAGTTACGAACGGGATGGGAGCGCTGCATGAAAGGGTAGCGGTAAGGGTAGGGGTAATAGTGTCAGTGTATAGTTAGTGTAAGTGTTGATTTTAGTGCAAGTATTATGGCTGTATTGTTAGTACAGTGTTTTAGTTTGGTGTTAGTGCTGGTGTATGACAAAGCCATAATGTTCCAATGGGATGATGCAATCAAATCGCAATTTGATAATTTTGACTTTGTTCGCGAGCTCTCCCTAGTCATCACGCAATACTTCAAACAATGGTAAATTTAATTCTTAAGCTTGAGAAACCCAATATTTCGGAAGATTTTTAAAACAGGTGTACTCTTAGTTGAAAAAATATTTACGGTAGTTATGCTCAGCCGAAATTTAACCTTTACTAATAAGAAACAATTATTTTTAAAATATTACAATGTAAAACTAGGGCCTACATTAATGTGTAAATATACTATGCGTTTTGAAGGTTATTTAAATTACATTTTCATCCACAGGTTATGAGTAACATGACAACTCTTTTATCTGAAGAGAAAAAGCTAACATCTTTTCCAAAGGGAAAAGTTACATATTTGTTTATAAGTTTGTTTTAGCTATTAGAATTCAGGCCCTTGTTGAGACCATGGCTTGGGCGTGAGCTTCGGCTAAGGCTCTGTAAGTTATATGAAAACGTGTTCTTTCGGGATGCGGAGCCTGTGATTTATTAATGTTTATAATTTTAAAGTTATTTCCTCTATAATCAATCGGTAATTTGTTCTGTAGATGTATTACACAAAAAGCTTATAACAATAAAGACACTCAAAGCAAGTTTAAAAAATTTGCCAGGATTGTAAAAAGTTTTCAACAAATTCATTCAATTCTACTTAACTAACATCGCGTTTGAGCGCTGCAGTTACGAACGGGATGGGAGCGCTGCAGTTATGAAAGGGTAGCGGTAAGGGTAGGGGTAATAGTGTCAGTGTATAGTTAGTGTAAGTGTTGATTTTAGTGCAAGTATTATGGCTGTAGTGTTAGTACAGTGTTTTAGTTTGGTGTTAGTGCTGGTGAAAAGGGTTTGGGGGTCGGAGTGTGGATGTTGATGGCTTCATATAAAAATGGCTTTTCGGCTCCCAACACATACTCATGGTGATTTTATATTTCCTCACATTAAAATGGTTGATAGTACCTTTTATTTTAAATTTAGGGGGCCAGACCTAACACCTTACGTACAAACTCTGTCCAATACTGACGAAAATAATTGAGCTTTAAAATTCATCAAAATGCAATTTAATTTGGAGATTTAGCACTGCTTAGAGCAACCATGACTGTCAAAATGTCAGACATATTCATTCGAATTAGAGTCCACAAACTTGACAGTTGATAAAGAGCTGTCCATAGTTGTCATCACTATCACAGGAGTACATGGATAGTACAGTGAGGGGCTGAAATAACTCAACTCCTTTCAATTGAGTTTGTAGATGCCTAGGAACTATCAGAGATAGTTGTAATGTTTTAGTACTTTATTCACATGTACCAATTCGTGAGTACCAATGCAAAGTTACCAACAAAAAAGTACCATTTTACAAAGTACGAACTGACAAATACTACTTTACTAACTCATCTTGAAAAAATGATAGTGTACTGTAACCTTGACAGTGTTAACAATTGCGGACAATCTATATAACACCTAAGTAAATTGATTTTTACGAATTGTGTAAAGTCCCTATAAAGTAGAAATGTCCAAGGAGACGACAGCTGGTCGTTAGAAACATTACATCAGAGGGCCTTTTTCTTGGGTGTGGCACCTTCGGAGTTGTCCAAGTTGGAGAGACTTGTCGAGATTAGACTCGATGCAGTCCGTCTTGTTTTCTTTGCGCACAATCCATACGTCAGCACTCCATTCTGGTGTAATCCTGACATCTCATCTGCATAAAAAACTTTAAAAACTAAACAATAATTAAAGGGGTTAAATTATCAACTCTTGATGGTTTTGGTCTGAGCCATAATCCTTAGTCTGGAGGATAAAGATCCCACTAGATCTCATTTTGAAGAGTTTACAAACAGACTCCCACATCAACGTGGAAACGATCAAGAAGTTTGCGCCATTTCAATTATTGCTTGATGGAAAACTTAGAGACAATTTTGTATTGAAAAATAACCAGAACCAATCGAAGGCTTGCAATTATTTTGTGTGTGGCTTTGTTTTCCTTCTGAAATTACCGATGAGCTGGGTATCACTATAAATAAACAGGTTTGAAGTCAAAATTCTAAGCTGTTTAAACTTACTATTGTCCAGAAGTTAGTTCTCAGAATCCAATAAATCTTTGAGGCAGATTTCAACCTGGTCTGGTAGTCTCGATCGATGCATCATGAGCTGAAAGAGAAATTAAGTGTTTTTGATAAACATTATAGGCTGCATTACTTTTTTAAATGGCGCCTGCAAGATTGTTAAAATTGCTTCAATGTTGGATAGATAGATTGTAAATTTTTTGCTTTTTGAAGAATAAATTCAAATTTTTCTCGACTGTTAAATTATACCCAAGTCAGTGGATTTTTTTCTTCGAAGTTCTCGATAAAGTCATGACTTTCAGAGTGAGTTTTCAAACTTTTAAATTGCTTCAAGGTTCTTTGAAGTAACTAATGAAGCAGATTTTGAAAATTCAGTGCACCATCTTCTCGAGTATTTTAAGCGACGTCACTTATTTTTTTACTGATACATTACCCAAGTCATTTGTCGTTTGTCTTGTAAGGTTACAACTTCTAGAACTTATACTTTACCGTTTATACCCTATAAGGCTACTTATAGTGAACCGTGGATGAAGTCAATGAAGTTGCTGTTATTCTATATAAAAACAAAAAGAAACATTATCACCTGTAAAAGAAAAAGTTAGAAGCTGTGGGAATAAGATGGTTAGCTTTGTCACAGGTCAGATTTACCTGACCTAACCCTTATACTTTTACCTTTGATACCTTACCTAATCATACTTAACCACATGGTGGATGGATTTTGTGTCATTCTATAGGACAAAAAGAAACATTAGAACCTGGAAAGAGAGGGTTAAAAGCTGTTGGACAAAAGTGGTTATCTGGTCTGACCTTACCCATAATACTTTACCTTAATACTTAACCTGATATACTTAACCAATACTGCAGTCAATGTATTTCCGGTAGTGTCACCTCTTCCGGAGCCCATCTGCCTACATACAGGTCACGCATCAGAACCAACAGCTGGAGATTCGTTAAAAAAAACTACTCATAGTCTTGGCTCAAGGGTTACTTCTTTTACCAGTGACTCAAATTTTTTGTATTGGTCCTTTTTGTAAAGATTCAAGTTTGATTGAAAAAAATGTGACTCTTGAAACCAAGACTAAGTAGCGCTCAACTATACATTACCTGGTGACTCTAACCTGAAAAGGGAACACAGTTAGTCTTTTTTCTAGGCCTGAATTCTGCTATTCTTCTAGGCCTCACTTCTACTCACCATTATACTTACATACCTCTGCATCATGACTTCTTGTTGTCACGCAGGATCTGCATCTTCTAGACGTCAAGAAGAGGTTGAAGAGTGATGCAAGACTTTGCATTTTGCTATGAGAAAGCGCATTTTATCCATCCACTTGGGAAATTGTCATTTCTCGCCGACTCTTTTACCGCAGCGCTCTGAGCAAAGCTTAAGGATACAAAGTTTTGACTAAACAGGAGGACTTTTATTAAATCCCTATTCTGTAAAAGAAGATGGGCTCTGCTTGTCTTTCACATCACAGTGTGTGTGAGGTTGTTTTTTAGCTACCAATTATTTTGGGCAGACAGGTGTGTTCCTGTTATCTTTGATCTGTTTGATCACAATTTTTTTATTTTCAGTTCCCACTCATCTTTACTTTACTTTTTTGTATTTATTGTCCGGGCCCTAGAATAACGTACTTTATCCACCTAAAAACGAAGAAGAGTAATTATCCTAAAATTGTGGGGAGGATTTGTAAGCAATTAAGGCTTACTTGCATCATGAAGTTTTATTGAACATTAATCTTCACTGGCGCTTTATTTAATTTAACTTCATTTGATTGGCAGGTGTGTTATTTACATCAGAAATATCAAACGATAGTTTAGCTTTTCTAAATTGTTCTTTTAATATTCCTGATGTCGAATTGTTATATTTGATTTAAGTTGTTTCTAAAAGTGATGACTGTTTTTCCTGAATCTGAAATATTAGTTGATTAATTTAGCTTATCTAAATTAATCTTTTAATATTTCTAAGACAAGAATTTTCATCAACTAAATTTGAATTACAGACTCATTTTGTCAGCACTAATGCTGGTCAAAATAAGGTTGATGGTTTAAATCTGCTTTTGCAATAAGATAAGCATGGTTTTACCGCGAATCGCTTTATTACAACATACAAATAAACATGACAATTTCAGTCCGTCACCTTCAACTTCCCATAAAGTTTCCATGGAATTAAATAAAAAGTATAGCATCACTGGCCACGACCAACATGCTAGAAAACCAGAAATCATCAGTTAGGGTCACCATGGAAAACTAAAGGACAACATCAACAAGTACCTATGCATGAAGGGACGGGAACTTATGGGGAAGGAAACTGGGTTAGATGGTCTCTCACCTTTTCGATGTCCCCAAGATCTTGTCCTACCTTTGTAGATCTCCACATCGTCAGAAAACCAATACCACACACTCCAAAGAAACCTTCAACTTCACTGGACAGCCAGAGTCGCCATTGCCACACACTCCACAGACGCCTTCCTTCAACACGTTGAGCAACGACAGTTCGGAAAGAAAGTCTGCAAAATATAAACAGTTCTTCATAAGCTTGTTGTTGTTGTTGTTTTACTAGGACTTTTCCAAACTTAAATAATATCCAACTGATTAACTCGATACCCAAACTGCCGGACTTTGATTATGCTCTGCTGGGAAGTCTGATCCCATGTAAAGCATAAACAGTTTACAAGTGCAGTCCTCAGTCCAGAGTCAAACAAAACACGAAGTTGGATTAGTAGAGTATATGGTGCTTACGATCAGATGTATGATTCAGTATTTTGTTTTTAAAGAGTTTATTTAAGTTCTCTACTTCAGACACAAAATTGTCTTCATTCGATTCTTCAAAATATTACTAGTCAGAATTAACCCAATATCCGGATTACAGGGGGCCTGACCGATTTCTGGGTCTCGCTGACCAGGAAACTGGTTGAAATAGGATTGCCTAGATTTCTGCATCAGCTTAACCAAATTGTTAATATATTTAATTTCTTTTATTCATTTATATCATTGTTCATTTATTTATTTAATTTTTAATTTATTTAATTTATTTATTTAACTAGTTTATTAAATTTATTTATTTATTTATTTAATTTTTTTAAATTTATTTCATTTATTTAGTTTATTTAGTTTATTTAATTTAATTAATTTAATTAATTTATTTAATTTATTTAGTTTATTTTTATTTATGTATTTAATGTATTTAATGTATTTAATGTATTTAATGTATTTAATTTATTTAATTTATTTAATTTATTTAATTTATTTAATTTATTTAATTTATTTAATTTATTTAATTTATTTAATTTATTTAATTTATTTAATTTATTTTAATTTATTTATTTATTTATTTATTTTATTTATTTAATTTATTTAATTTATTTAATTTATTTAATTTATTTAATTTATTTAATTTATTTAATTATTTAATTTATTTATTTATTTAATTTATTTAATTTATTTAATTTTTTTAATTTATTTAATTTGTTTAATTTATTTACTTTATTTAATTTATTTACTTTGTTTAATTTATTTTTATTTATTTATTTTATTCAATTTATTCAATTTGTTTTAATTTCATTGATTATTTAGTTTATTTAGTTTATTTAGTCTATTTAGTTAATTTTGTTTATTTAGTTTACTAAGTATACTTACTTTATTTATTTCATTTATTTCATTTATTTTCATATATTTGTTTTTATTTTATATGTTTTAGTAGTTTATTTAATAATTTTTGTATGATGGATTTCCCTACTGCTAAATGGATTGTTCAATAGATTCACTTTCTCCTTGCAAAATGGTAGTTATACACCAGACATTCATTTAACCCCCTCCCCAGCGCATTACTTTCACCACCTCCAGCAGACCATTGACTCTCCC
Organism: Pycnopodia helianthoides; assembly: GCA_032158295.1. Taxonomy (NCBI): domain Eukaryota; kingdom Metazoa; phylum Echinodermata; class Asteroidea; order Forcipulatida; family Asteriidae; genus Pycnopodia; species Pycnopodia helianthoides. The sequence continues at coordinate 1,839,508 of CM063264.1, read as the reverse complement.
TTAAACCCCGCATGATTCTATAGTAGGTAAAAACAAATTAGCGTCTAAATCAGCATCCTTCTCAAAGAAAAACATTTTCCAAAAATTCCGTTTCCGACAGCCACTTTATCTTCCTTAACATTGATCAAATATTATCCTCACCTGTCCACAGGGGTCGACAGAATGTAAACAGAGAGGCACAGCACTTTGAAGTATTCCAAAGTGTCAAATTTATGAGGAAAACAAAAACATTTTGGTATACGGTGGTCTTGCCAACGCTGCTTGCTACCCTCCATTTTAAGTTCCTTCGGGCATAAACAAAATCAAATAAGTCCCTTAGAAAGCGGCAGTCAGATACGGACATTTTTCCAAACATTATATAAAATGCAAAGTCTAAGTATCCTAGTGCCAAACCCTGGCAAACGGCTTTCAGCACCGCACCCTTCCCATCCCTACCACCACCGCGAAACACAAACTTACACAATGACACTCGGTACTGTCCGCCTACGTGTTTGTTAGAAAACTTCGGACTAGGTATTAAATTTTACGTTAAAGACATTTAAACAACTCATTAATACAATATTTATCCGAGCAGAGGTTTTCTTACCTCGAGCGCAGAGGCTGTGGGCGGTGTCCCTCGTTGTGGTCCCTTCAGCACAAAGACCCCGCCGTGCTCGTCAGCCTTTCCCTCCCCCGGTGCAAGACCTCTCAACAACTACCACAACTTCTCCGGAAAACGTTCTTACTTTTGCGGCAGCCTTCATTGCCTCTATATGCGCGGGTCAATTCTATGAATTATCCCATAACAGGCAATGATGCAATGAGGTTGTTTTCGTTTCGAGAAATGCGGTTAAGGTAAGCGAGAAAAGCGACGTCCAAATCCACCAAGCTGAAGGACTCCGGCCATGTTGTTCGCCTACAGCACTGTGTTCGTCATGCTCCTCTACACTTCAACATGTACAAAAAGAACATTATTACTTTCTGTTGTAGTGCGTTCGAAAAACACCGCCTGAAACTCATTTGCATATCAATAGAATTCTTCGTGGAGGAATGTGAGCAACAGGTGCAAAAATAAGCCCCTCCCAGTTGCTCAACCAGACTCGGTGTTTGATGGTCGTGCATTGATAACAGCTCCCGCTTGTGTTTTTAAGATTCGTGTATGTGGTGTGTAGACTGCGCGGAAGACTTGGGCGCCAAGCTGAACTTCCCAAGTTTACATGGTGAACAAACTTAATACTGCTTCGAAAGCACGATCGCAATATTTTACGGCAGGGTTGAAAAGCCGAAGCCAAGAACCCCATGGGGAGAAGACCGAGAAGTTTCAGTTTTAGACGTATGGGAGAGAAAACCCCTGAGAATTATTCCAGTGGAAAACTCACGCAATCGGGTACGGACTAAAAACCCTTACACATAGTGCCCCTGGCGTGATTCGAACCTGGGTCCCAGAGGTGGAAGGCGAACAAAGAAACCACTAAGCCAACATGACCGCCCACTAATGATCGAATTGTGCACGGGCACGGACGGGAGGCACGGGGACGGGCACGGGCACGGGGCACGGGGCACGGGGGCACGGGGGCAGGCACGGGGCACTGGGCAAGGGCACGGGCACGGGGCACGGGCACGGGCACGGGGCACGGGGGCAGGCAGGGCACGGGGGCACGGGGCACGGGGGCAAGGGGCACGGGGGCACGGGGGCACGGGCACGGGAAGGGCACGGGCACTGGCAAGGGGGCACGGGACGGGGCACGGGCACGGGGCCGGGGCACGGGCACGGGCACGGGCACGGGGGCACGGGGCAAGGGCACGGGCACGGGCACGGGACGGAAGGGCACGGCACGGGCACGGGCACGGCACGGACGGGCCTAACAAGCGTGAAGCAGGTGCACAGGGACAAGTACCCACCTACCCCCGATTGATGTCCGTGCTAACTTACTTCATCTTTAAGTTTTCCGCGGATGAGAAGTTTGGATTATTTCTGGCGATGGGGGCGTCCTTTTTGCTTGCCATTCACATTCTCCAGTCTTGTTGTTGTTGTTCATGTTTGGTGGTTTTTCTTTCGTTGGAGAGTTGGATTGGATTGGATTAATTTAATTGGTTCGTTCTCGGGCAGGGGGTGGTGGGGTATGTTTTTGAGAAAGAAGTAAGTTTCCACGAATTTGATTTCTTGACCTCAGAATTAGATTTTGAGGTCTCTAAATCAAGCATCTGAAAGCACACAACTTCGTGTGACAAGGGTGTTTTTTCTTTCATTATTATCTCGCAACTTCGACGACCAATTGAGCTCAAATTTTCACAGGTTTGTTATTTTATGCACATGTTGAGATACACCAAGTGAGAAGACTGGTCTTTGACAATTACCAATAGTGTCCAGTGTCTTTAAAGGCTGCAATAAATTAAAGGAACATTACAGAATTGGTAAGAAAAAAAACTTGTAAAATGTACTTTTTGATCACAGATTTACATAAAACTTACACGGTCTAATGATGATGATAGTAGAAAACATCCCTTGAAATATTTCTGTCTGAAATGCCATATTTGATGAGAAATGAATAGACTAATTTCCGATTGGAGTTTATCGCTCAGTGAGCGTTTTATTCAATTGTTGAATCTATATGATTTCATGCAAAATGAGTAATCGGTTTTTCACTATTTTCTCCAGGGAATGAGACCCCACCACAACCAACCAACATGAGCCCCCATCCATCCTGAATTGGCCCAACAACAAATGAACCAATTATTTTCCCCATCCCCACTACTACAATAGGATACCCTCGTGTGGATACAATGCAACCACGAACCCACGCAAGCAGTCACTCTAAACTTCAAGAGGAACACGATTGCATCACGCCGCCCTTTCATGGTAACGGAACACTCCACTGCACACAAAGGGGTGATTTCTCAAAACACGGATGAGGAGACTATTTCGATTGCATACAGACTTCAGAGAGAGTCACGGTCGAAGACCAATGTAAGCGTTCTGTCTTTGAACTAGAGACCCCCGCAGAAGAAAGTGGAACATCCATCCAGTGGTTTGTCCATCCTAATCAATTCAAGTAGCACGAAGGAGGCTGAACATGTTCTTGAACGTCGCGGAATTGATGCTTCCTCGAGAAGAGTGCCATAGTGTTAATCATATTGCGGCCTGCTGGTTGGAATCGCCCGTGCTCTTCACCCTCAAAGCTTTCGTCGCAGTTAAGGTAGGCCTTCAACTTGTTATCTTTTCAAACAATTATATAAATAGGAACAATTTCCGTATCCTGCCACCACATTTTCACTAATTTTTTACCACAAGGATTATTTGAGTAAATTAGATACTATTTTTATTTCATCACGAATGAAAAAGTGATGGCAGGATACGGACATTTTTCCCTTAAATAATCTATTAAAAATTTACCAAGTCAGTTTTCCTTGTGGATTATTACTGGATATTTGAAATAAAAAGCTGGTCCCAGGGTTATACGCACTTGGATTTAAACCTCGGACCTCCGGATTAAAGTGCCGTCACTCTACCAACTGAGCTGTATACTAATAGCCCAAACATTGGCGGTCTCCCTATTTTTGTCGATCTTTATTCCGAGATGGGGTGCCAGTCAGGGATACTCCCAGGTTATACCTCCTCTGGATGTTACCTCCATTTGTACCTTAAATATTAAATATTTCAATACTGTTATAACTATTTAATGTATTTTCAAGTTGTGCAAATGAAAAAATAAACCAAACAAACAAACTTGGTGTGTGTATCCATAGCTAAACGCCAGTTACATGTTGAATGACTTCTGACTGGGTGTATCCCTGACTGGCACCCCATCCCGGAATAAATATTGACAACAATAGGGAGATCTTCAGAGTTGGTAGAGTGTCGGCACTTAAATTCGGAGGTCACAAGTGTAGTCAATTTTTCTTTGTTCAACACAAAAATACTTCAGAGTCAGGTTCCCTTGTGGTTTACATGTACATGTATTCTTTTTAATTAGTAATCAAAATACCTCTCTTTGAATCAAAAGTGGTAAACATCGACCCGTTAAGCTCCGCCCCCTTATGTGTTGATCAATCACAACCTTGGCTACGCCACCAAAAGTTTCCGACACGCTGAAACCCGAGTAAACATGAACGTGCGCGCGTATACTTAAAGCGCGCACGTTCATGTCGTGAGTGGGGCATTGGAGAGATGCACATGAGCTGCCAACGTGTGTAGTGGTGATGCAGCCAATGCTGTGGTTGGTCAATACGTTAAGGGGGTGGGGCTTAATGGATCGATCTATTTATTGCAATCCTCTTGCCGGTGAAGTTTTGGTTGTTTGCAAAATTGCCGCCGTTTGTTTGTTTCTTTATTACAGTATCGGACAGTATCCATCAGGTACAATACACACTAACAGTTAAAATCAAAAATCGCAGATCAAAAAAGTAAATATTTACACCACAGTGCTTTCTATACAAGATCAGTTGAATTTCTTGTTTGGCCATATTTTAACTCAACACATACTAATTTGTTTCACTTTGACCTTGCTCATGATCGACAGTTCCCTGATCCTCTCATGTTTTCCCACATGACCAATCTTACCAATGCTGTGTGCATACCCATTAAAGTTTTGCACAGTAAATCATAAATGTATTGAAAATATATTTATTTCAACTCCATGGAATATTTAAAGGCACTGGACACGTTTGTTAATTGTCGAATACCAGTATTCTCACTTTGTGTATCCCAACATATGCATAACATTACAAACCTGTGGAAATTTGGGCTCAATTGGTCGTCGAATTTGCAAGAGAATAATGAAAGAAAAAACACCCTTGTTGCATTACTTTGTGTGATTTCAGATGCATAATAAAAGGCTTCAGCTAGAAGTCTTTTATTATTTGAGTAAGAAATTACCTCTTTCTAAAATAAACTACGTTACTTCAGAGGGAGCCGTTTCTCACAATTTTTTTTACTATCGACAGCTCTCCATTGCTCGTTAATACCAAGTTTTTATGCTAACAATTATTTTGAGTAATTACCAAAAGTGTCCAGTGCCTTTAATTCGTTTGGCTGATATCATGTCGTGTTATTATTCGATAGTATGGGTGAGATTTTTGTGAACTCGTCTGACCCAACCATGGATGACACCATCTGTGATATCGAGTCATCATTGGAGTCGTTAGTCACCAACTCGGATACTTTCTTTCTCTTGGTGATGGCGTGTCTCATTTTCTGTAAGTTCGAATGTTAAATGTCCATCACGAAAACTGTAATTTTTCACCCAAAATATGTGCTTGTTTTCAATCAATAAAGTCTTTCAATAATCATTAAAAACATATATTTTAAAATGTGTTCCTTGCAACCAGTAAATCGCAATATTATGTAAATATTCATGAAATACATTTGTTCACTCATTTCATAGATTTAATACGTCAAACAAAATTGCTTCGTACCCAAGTCACTTCGTACCCTAGTCACTTCATACTCAAGTCACTCCGTACCCTAGTCACTTCATACTCAAGTCACTTCATACTCAAGTCACTCCGTACCCAAGTCACTCCGTACCCTAGTCACTCCGTACCCTAGTCACTTCATACTCAAGTCACTTCATACTCAAGTCACTCCGTACCCAAGTCACTCCGTACCCAAGTCACTCCGTACCCTAGTCACTTCATACTCAAGTCACTTCATACTCAAGTCACTCCGTACCCTAGTCACTCCGTACCCAAGTCACTCCGTACCCTAGTCACTTCATACTCAAGTCACTTCATACTCAAGTCACTCCGTACCCAAGTCACTCCGTACCCAAGTCACTCCGTACCCAAGTCACTCCGTACCCAAGTCACTCCGTACCCAAGTCACTCCGTACCCAAGTCACTCCGTACCCAAGTCACTCCGTACCCAAGTCACTCCGTACCCTAGTCACTTCATACTCAAGTCACTCCGTACCCAAGTCACTCCGTACCCAAGTCACTCCGTACCCTAGTCACTTCATACTCAAGTCACTTCATACTCAAGTCACTCCGTACCCTAGTCACTTCATACTCAAGTCACTCCGTACCCAAGTCACTCCGTACCCTAGTCACTCCGTACCCAAGTCACTCCGTACCCTAGTCACTTCATACTCAAGTCACTTCATACTCAAGTCACTCCGTACCCAAGTCACTCCGTACCCTAGTCACTCCGTACCCAAGTCACTCCGTACCCAAGTCACTCCGTACCCAAGTCACTCCGTACCCAAGTCACTCCGTACCCTAGTCACTCCGTACCCAAGTCACTCTGTACCCAGGGTACGAAGTGACTTCAGGTATGATATTTGGGGTACGAAGTGACCAGATTCTGGAAATACCTACCATTTATTTCATTTTGTTTAATGACGATCCCCTTTTTTTCACAGCATGTTCTCCACTGTTGTTCTGCATTCTTTTAAATTAAATGTATGTCCATGTAAACAACATTTTAAACTTGCATCTGCTCATTTTTGTTACATATAAATTCATTCGATTTATTATGATTTGTTGGCAGTTATGCAATGCGGTTTTGCCTTCTTGGAGGCCGGCTCTGTCCGCAGTAAGAACACCACCAATATTTTGATCAAAAATCTACTGGACGTATGTAAGTTTGAGTCTTAAAGGGAACGTACACCTTTGGTTTTTGGAACCGTTTGATTGTTTTAATCCTATATAAATGTAGATACAGTATACAAAACTGTATACAATAAAACTAACCTGTGAAAATATTTCAAAAGTTGGTTGTGTTTTTGGATATCACCGAAAATGGGTTAGGGTTAGGGGTATGGTTTAAAAAAAAGTAAAACAAAATTAGGGTTACCAGCTGAGAAACAGGGAACCAATGGCAGCTTCCAACGTGCATGGTTGTGGTTCGTGGTTTAGTTTCATACGTCTTATATCCCTCTGTAATAGTGTGGACATTATCATTGGTTAGCAAAGCTGTTGAGATGAAGAGAAGCTGGTCCTATAGTTAGAACTGCTGGTTTTGGTATCTTGATTTCAACTCGATCTTCACCTTTTGTTCAGGTATTGGCGCCGTGGCGTACTGGGGCGTGGGTTACGCCTTCGCCTTCGGTCCCGGGAACGCCTTTATCGGTCATCGGTACTTCTTCTTCGAGAACATGCCCCAAAGTTTGTACTCCCACTGGTTCTTTCACTTCGTGTTTGCCGCAACGGCTACTACGATAGTCTCCGGAGCCATGGCGGAGAGAACTGAATTTGGCGCATACCTCATCTACAGCTGTGTCATAACAGGTACTTGTATTATAGCCACACCCAGCAAAGAGAGTTATACCTTATGCACATGACGTCATTTGAGTAGGGCGCCCTCGGCTAGATGTTTAAAGAAGATATCACAGTGGCTGATCCTGTTTGTACATAGCTGCGCGTTTGCCATTGTTTCGTCATAGTTTTACATCTAAGATGGCGGCTTGATGACGTCAATGCATAAGGTCTATACTATCAACCACACCAATAAAAGAGTTTCCTTACAAACTATAAGGAATCGAGAACATCCGTTAAAAAGAAAACAACGGCTTGACTAAAAAACATCGGTTACCAAGAAACAAAAATATGATATAATTTTGTGCTATTTCATCATCCACTTCTCCCCCGAAGGTTGAGCAAAAACAGACACACACTGCGACTTTTCGCCCAGGTAGTATTTAAGCAGGACAGTTCTTTTCAGAACTGAGAAGTCTCCCGAATTCCGAAAATCTACTCCACGGTAGTAGAACCAACAGCAAGACAAGTTCTCTAACGAACAAACATCTACACACAGGAAAGTAAATACTTATACACATGGTTTTACCGCAAACCGAATATACATTGATACCTCACCATGCAATGCCTCAAAAACCATATAGAAACAAGATTAGCTACAAAAAATAAAAAATATATATAAGTTTTTGAACACAGTTGAAGTGAAACTGACTATGTCAAAATTATGATGACACAGAAGGATTTTTTTCATATGACTATAGTGTAGTGTCTTGCGTGCCAGGACATGCACTGGAATGCACAAGGTCACTCTTTTTAAACAAAGGTCATGGTCTATTGACTAATCAGCGGCTGTTTTGGAAATAGTCCACAAAATTTAACAATGTTTTCTTCTCAATTTTCTTCACCACAGGGGTTATTTATCCCGTTGTTAGTCACTGGGCGTGGTCAGCAGAGGGGTGGCTCGGTGCTGGACCAGGCGAAGAAGGCGTAACATACCAGGTAATTTTACAAATTAAAACATACTTTGAAATGTGTATCTCCGTAGAGCTTGCACGGTGTATGAACATTTTGGGTACACTGGGCCCAATTTCATAGAGCTGCTTAAGCAGAAAATATTGCTTGACAATTTTCTGCTTAGGACAAGCAACATTTTGTGCTGAGCTACTTTTTGTGCTTAAAGGAACATTACAGAATTGGTAATTGTAAAATATACTTTTGATCACAGATTTACATAAAACTTACACGGTCTAATGATGATGATAGTAGAAAACATCCCTTGAAATATTTCTGTCTGAAATGCCATATTTGATGAGAAATGAATAAACTAATTTTCCGTTTGGAGTTTATCGCTCAGTGGGCGTTTTATTCATCTGTTGAACCTATATGATTTCATGCATATGTGTAGTCGGTTTTTCACTATTTTTTCGTGACCCAGAGGGGCGATCGATCTCAAACTTCTACAGGTTTGTCAGTTTATGTACATGGTGGATTACATAAAGTGCTTAATACACTGCCAGCAACTGTTTTGTTAGCAAAAACCAATTCGGTAATGTTCCTTTAAGCAGCTCTATGAAATATGGCCCTGGACTGGATTTAAGTACTAAGTACATTGTATCATCGAAGCTGTGTAGCCTCATTTCACCATGGTGATTTGTATTGTAACATCACTGTTTGCTTAGCAATTAATATTGATTCACACTTAAGATTAATCTTTTCTATTTGTGAAATCGAGCCCATGTTTTCCCCTACACACTGTTTCTAACGTGTGTGAAGGAAACAAAATTGCACACTTTCACGTTCAAATACGCACGAGATTTGGCACAATCAGTATTTTTGCACGAGATGTCTTCAAGCTAAAGTTTAAATTTTCGGGTTGTGTATTTGTGGTTTTCTTGTGAGTGATGCAATATAATTTCTTTCTTATTTGTCAATGGTCTTTTAGGATTTTGCCGGGAGCGGCGTGGTTCACATGGTGGGAGGAATGGCTGCTCTGGTCGGCGCAGCCATGGTGGGTCCGCGTATCGGTCGATTCGACAAAGACGGAGGAGCCGTGGCTATTCATGGTCACACTGTACCGGTACGAACCATGAAATATTTCTTACTGTTTTTTATTATGTTTATTAATTTGTTTTACTGTTGATAGCTTTGATGTGAACGTACACAGGTAGATGGGGTACCATTCACAACAACCTAAAATGGCATCTTGGCTGGCAAACGATTTTCACCTGGCGTGTTTTTTGTGCTTCGCAATTTTCTTCAAGATGCCTATATACAGCCATTATGAAATTAGACCCTGTTCACCCAACTAGAACTTCCCATTTATACCTAACTAGAACTTCCCATTTATACCCAACTAGAACTTCCCATTTATACCCAACTAGAACTTCCCATTTATACCTAACTAGAACTTCCCATTTATACCCAACTAGAACTTCCCATTTATACCCAACTAGAACTTCCCATTTATACCTAACTAGAACTTCCCATTTATTCCTAACTAGAACTTCCCATTTATACCTAACTAGAACTTCCCATTTATACCTAACAGGAACTTCCCATTTATACCTAAAACTAGAACTTCCTATTTATACCTAACTAGAACTTCCCATTTATTCCTAACTAGAACTTCCCATTTATACCTAACTAGAACTTCCCATTTATACCTAACAGGAACTTCCCATTTATACCTAAAACTAGAACTTCCTATTTATACCTAACTAGAACTTCCCATTTATACCTAAAACTAGAACTTCCCATTTATACCTAACTAGAACGTCCCATTTATACCTAACTAGAACTTCCCATTATACCTAACTAGAACTTCCCATTTATACCTAACTAGAATCCTTTTCCATTTATTATACCTAACTAGAACTTCCCATTTATACCTAATCAGAACTTCCCATTTATACCTAATAAGAACTTCCCATTTATACCTAACTAGAACTTCCCATTTATACTCATCTTTTCTTCCTCATCTTAGCTCGCTGCCCTGGGCGGTTTTATTCTCTTCTTCGGCTTCTTCGCTTTCAACGGCGGCTCCCAGGCAAGCATCTCCCAGCCCGGAGACGGGGAGGTCGTGGCTCTGTCCATCGTCAACACCATCATCAGCGGTGCTCATGGTGCTCTGGTTGCCATGGTGATTAAAAAGCTTGGTTTCAACGGGCAGTGGAGTTTGTTGATTACACTCAACGGTGGACTGACGGGAATGGTAAGATTCTCAGGCCGTGTTGATGTTCTGCTCAGCAGAAATGAGCAAGATACCAGTGACAAGTTGTACTTCTGACATGGTAGTTTGGTTGGTAACCTTTTTGTGCTTAAACAGCTCTATTGAAATTGGTTCTTGGTGGTCATCAGGGTTTAGCGTTTGAAGTGGACAGTCCATAGCATGCAACAGCCGCAGCCACCAAATTGGACACTATAATACGCTCAAAACATAAACACCCCTTGCATTGGCTGCCATCGTTGATAAAAACGTGCACGCGCGCGTGAAAGGCTGTTATTGGCTGAGAGTTGTGTACGCGCCAGTTGTTTTTAATCAAAGATGGTGGTCAAGTGCAATCCATCTATGTTGTATTGCGTTCCGGGACAGCTGCCACCTATTGACCTCTGAGACATGATTTTGACTCTAGCGTGATGGTCCATAAGAGATTCCAAATTGTATTCGGGGTCAAGGCAATACTTTGGTAGCCATAACTGTATTAGCCTGAACATCTGACGAAATAAAGACAATGAATGAGCATGACTGAGCTTTGTAGGTTCATTGAGCAATTTATTCAGCCAGGGCGTCGTTTTCAACTGGAGTCAGGAGGCATTTACAAGAGGCTTCGTAAAAGGCCCGACGAAAATTGTTAATGAGTCACGTCCTCTTTTTGCCATGAATATTAACAACTCTAAAAGCATTTGGGTAAATTTTTCATTCTGAATGACGTCGGACTTTTTCTGCTATTAAATCAAACACAGGTGGCGATATGTGCTGGCTGTAATGCATTAGCACCGTGGGGCGCCGCCATCGTTGGTATTGTGTCAGGCGTTGTCTATGTCTTCTGGAGCTGGGCCGTGTGCAAAATAAAGGTCGATGACCCTTTGGACGCTGTAGCAGGTAAAGACGAGCCAAAGGTCATATAAAAGTTTAAAGGTCATTTTCCCCCAAGGTCTCTAAATTAGCACGGATTAAATTTGTATACGGTCTGCTGGCAGTCGGTTTTACTTCACGTTTGCTTTTCGAAGAAAACTCCTTTTTTTCTCATGAAAATGAGAACAGACTTTAAACAGGCATGCAAATTTTCCTCGGATCACCTGATTTCCTCTTTTTTATTCTCAGTTTTAGCATTCAAAATTGAAAAATACTGTACAAAATCTTTGAAATTTTGTAACTTCCTCTTTTTTGTGAAGTTACAGTTTAAAGGAAAAATTTGTTGACAATAATAAAATGTTTTCCCAATTTGTTTTATTAAAAATTGGTAGATTTTTAATCGTAGTAAATCTTCCGGTTCAAGGTAGGATTCGAACCAGGTTCCACAAGGTGACAGGCTAGGCAGGAAAGAAAGAACCACTCAGTCGACCTTTTCATAGAAACTTTAACCCGTTCTAAAGGGAATTAGTCTTAAATGTTATTAACTGTGTCTTTTTGTTTGTGATTTTTATCTGCAGTTCATCTTGGAGGGGGGTTGTGGGGTGTGTTTTCCGTGCCAATTTTTCGGTTCGGAGAAGGCGTCGTTTTCAACTGGAGTCAAGAGGCATTTACTGTAAGTTGAACTCAATTTCAGAAACACCTGTTGATCAAGTTTTAAATATTATAATAAGATACAGCGAAATAAACTGTTTTTTAAAACCGATTCGTTTTTGCAGGCTTTGGGTTGGAATGCTTTGGGTGCAGTCGTCATCATGACGTGGACGGGAATACTGACTGCCATTCTGTTTGGAATAATGAGGATCTTTGGCATTTTGCGCGTGTCACCGGAAATAGAGGCCAAAGGTGAGGACAGTGAAGACTTTATTATCATTATTAATATTCTTATTATTATCTTCATCATTCTGTCTTTGTTCAACCTGTTTGTCCGTACGTTCTTCTTCCTGTTTACTTTCTGTTTGTCTGTCCATCAGGCATCTCACCACAAGCCTCGGCTTCTAGATGATGCCTCCATACTTATCTTATGTTCAGCCTTATAAATTGTGCTGTTTTGGTTACTTTTTTAAATTTATGTTTTGGCTATGTACTGTTTAAAAATATTCATAAAGTATGGAAATAAATGTGAGTTTGAGTTGCTTCAGACTCAACCAAACAAACAAAAGTGTGGAATAAAAAATAAATCTTGGGCGAACTGTTACCACACAAAAATGCACACACATACCTACCTATAGACCCCTTGCATTGGCCGCCATCTTTAATAAAATGTTCACGCGTCAAAGGCTATCATTGGCTGGTAGTTGTGCGCAGCGCGTGGACGTTTCCATTGTTCCAACAAAAAATGGTGGTTCATGACGTCATGTGCAATCCATCTATATACACAATTGGCCTCATAACAAGTCGTCTGTTGTCTTTTCTCCCACCAAGGTCTCGATATTGCTAAACATGGCGAGTCTGCGTATCCGCTTTCAAGCTATGGTCACGGCTGGTCGTCGGAGGCTGACCTCATCGAGGTCAAAGTTTGTGGAATTGATAACAATTCGTACCTGAACGACTCGGCAACAAACTGCAGCGAAGGCTCGCAGGCTTCAAGTAAGTTCATGTTTTCGTTTGAAGTCGAGGACGATATATTTCGCATTTTCGCGAAATGTTTGCATTTTTTAGTTAATTTACTGCACAAAAATACTGCAGAAATGAATGGTTTGAAACACACCCCCCCCCCCCACACACACACACAAAAAGGGATTTCTTTGCCACCAGCACTTCATGTTAGTGTTGTTGCCAAGTTAAATACATGTACTGTGTTTCAATTTTGATTTTTTTTCCTCTTTAGGTGAACGCAATATAAAGAAAGATGGCAGCAGTTGCGTTTTACCGGTTCAAGTATTTCAACTTCAGCCGAAGGAAGCAGAACTTAAGAACGAAGAGATTTGTAATACGAATAGTGATGCCCAATAGCATCGAGCCAATAATCCTGGTTCCCTGTAGTAATTAGAGTGGACTCAATTTTGTTTTTCAAAAATCTTACTTCAAAATCAAAACCTCAAAATCCCCACCATGTCGCTGATAGAGGTTGTTGTACGCACTGGGTGCGGATGGGACTTTATTTATACGCTTCTTGCGAAGCCCCCGGGGTCGATTTCACAAAACTCCTCCTAACTTAAGTCCTAGGCAATGCTAAGAGATAGTACTAGTCTTAAGTTAAAGACACTGGACACCTTTGGTAATTGTCAAAGACCAGTCTTCTCACTTGGTGTATCTCAACATATGCACAAAAAACAAACCTGTAAAAATTTGAACTCAATTAGGCGTCTAAGTTGCAAGATAATAATGGAAGAAAAAACACCCTTGTCACACGAAGTTGTGTGCTTTCAGATGCTTGATTTCGAGACCTCACGTGTGAGGTCTCAAAATCAATTCAAATATTTTACTTCTTTCTCAAAAACTACGTTACTTCAGGGGGAGCCGTTTCTCACAATGTTTTATTCTAACAGCTCTCCATTGCTCGTTACCAAGTAAGTTTTTATGCTAACAATTATTTTGAGTAATTACCAATAGTGTCCAGTGCCTTTAAGACCAGTTGCTGGTCCTAACTTCAGATAAGTCGTATCTCTTTGTGAAATCGGCCCCTGCCCCTACAGTTTCCAACTGTTTCCAAGTTATCTCATGCACACCACTGCCAAGAGTTATGAAAATCAATCACGGGAAATTAGGGAAAATCCCTTTTTTCATCTTGGTTTTTTTTTTAAGCTCGAGATGGCCTGTAAATTTTTATAAAAATTACTCTCAGAAGTTTGAACGCGTCGTTTGTTTTGTGTTTTTGTTTTTAGTTTGTTTTTTTGCACGGCATTAAAAGTGTTTTAGAAAACAAAACAGAGTTGGGATGAAAGCGTCTCTTCCCTCCATCCTCAATGCAACAGTTTAGTTGTTTTTAATAACTATTAATATTGTTTATTGATTTATTTTTCTTTTGTTAAATTGTTTTAAAAGTTTAAAATTTTGCTCCTATTGTAAGGCGCTATTGGGGATTCTGTGATTCATAACAAATACTGTTTATTACTATTATTGTTGTAACAATTTTTTTTTTATACATTTTGTCACAACATTATTATTATTATTAATAATATCAATATGACACTTTAATCGCTGTATTGCAACTTTATGTTTGAGCCGTTTTTGTTTTTTGAGAGGCTGTTGCAGACTTGGTTTATTATCGTTTGTGAATATTAGATATTAAAACAAAGACAATTTGACTTGTGTAAATAAAGTAGCGAGTATTAAAATTGGAGAATTCTTCTGGCTATAGTTCTTGCACTGTTTTAAATCTTAGACTATCGTCCCATGATTAACTATGTATCGAGAAGTCGACATCCTACGATCAATATGACGTCATCCTGAGCAAATTTATCTCGGGAAGTCGACATCTTGCCATTTTCGAATTCACGGCTTCGGCTCTAGACTTGACTCAAGTCCCAATCCCGTGCCATCCCCAATAAACTATTGTTTGGGGATGCTCTGCTGCATTTCCCAACCGGGCGAGCGCGCACTGCTATACGGTTGTTTGCTAGTTGGGGGATATGCCTAGAGACCTCACACGAGAACGGGACTTGAATCAAGTCTACTTCGGCTCCAAAAGCGGCTCAGGCTAGTTAGGCTCCCGCTCAATTATTTTAACATACGCATGCTTTGCGGTCAGGGTTTCAGACAAGAAAACTGGGCCTGAAGCCCAATCCGGAGCCGAAGCCGTGGATTCGAAAAGGGCCATAGAGTCATGGCATGGAGGGCTACCTCAATGCTACACTTCTATTTCATGTTTTCATAATATATAATGCTCTAAAAGGTAATTTCAGTATATAGGGGCCCAGTGTTTGTCTCCTTTCTTATAATTGTGTATGAATTGCTGTTTTTAACAAAAATTAAAAGTGTTCAAATAATTATATTCTAGTAAAATATTGCAGCAATCTCAAACTTATTTGTTTAAATATGAAACGCGTAAACCTGGGAAGTTAACCTTAGCTCAGCTTGGTGAACAAGTCTTCCGTGAAATCTACACACCACATACACGAGTCTTAAAAACACAAGCGGGCGCTGTTTTCAATGCACGACCATCAAACACCGAGTCTGGTTGAGCAACTGGGAGGGCTTATTTTTGCACCTGTTGCTTACATTCCTTCACGAAGATTTCTATTGATATGCAAATGAGTTTCAGGCGGTGTTTTTCGAACGCTCTACAACAGAAAGTAATGATGTTCTCTTTTGTACATGTTGAAGTGTAGAGGAGCATGACGAACACAGTGCTGTAGACGAACAACATGGCCGGAGTCCTTCAGCTTGGTGGATTTGGACGTCGCTTTTCTCGCTTACCTTACCGCATTTCTCTAAACGAAAACAACCTCATTGCATTATTGCTTGTTATTGGATAATTCATATAAATGACCCGTACTTGTAGAGGCAATGAAAGCTGCCACAAAATATTTGCCGAAGAAGTTAGGTTAGTTGTTGAGAGATCTTGCACCGGGGGAGGGCATGGCTGACGAGCACGGCGGGGTCTTTTTGCCGAAGGAACCACAACGAGGGACAACGCCCACAGCCTCTGCGCTCTAGGTAAGAAAAACTTTATTGGGATAAATATTGTTCAATGAGCTATTTAGATGTTTTCTAAGAAAGATGTAATACCTCGTCCAAAATGTTGGGTGGACAGTACCGAGTGTCATCGTGTAAGTTTGAGAACAGCAATAAACTCTTTCAAAACCAAGCACGAATCATACTTTTAACCATAAACATCATATACATGTAATCTTCTTATGGTGAGAGACCATCTAACCCAGTTTCCTTCCCCATCAGTTCCCGTCCGTTCATGCACAGGTACTTGTTGATGTTGTCCTTTAGTTTTCCATGG
Organism: Pycnopodia helianthoides; assembly: GCA_032158295.1. Taxonomy (NCBI): domain Eukaryota; kingdom Metazoa; phylum Echinodermata; class Asteroidea; order Forcipulatida; family Asteriidae; genus Pycnopodia; species Pycnopodia helianthoides. The sequence goes on along the minus strand of CM063264.1, from coordinate 1,823,306 downwards.
TGACCCAACTGATGATTTCCGGTTTTCTAGCATGTTGGTCGTGGCCAGTGATGCTGTACTTTTTATTTAATTTCATGGAAACTTTCTGGGAAGTTGAAGCTGATGGACTGATATTGTCTTGTTTATTTTCATGTTGTAATAAAGCGAATCGCAGTAAACCATGCTTATCTAACTGCAATGTAATAGTTGGTCTTAAGCCTACTCCTGCGTGCCAAAGCAGATGATCAACCTTACTTTGATCAGCATTAGTGCTGACAAAATGAGTCTTTAATTCAAATTTAGTTGATGAAAATTCTTGTCTAAGAAATATTAAAAGATTAATTCAGAGAAGCTAAATTAATCAACTAATATTTTAGATTCAGGAAAAACAATCATCACTTGTAGAAACAACTTAAAATCAAAAATAATTCGACATCAAGAATATTTAAAGAAAAATTTAGAAAAGCTAAATTATCGTTTGATATTTCTGATGTATATAACACGCCGATCAAATGATGATAAATTAAATAAAGCGCCAGTAAGGGTTAATGTTACAATAAAACTTCATGATGCAAGTAAGCCTCAATTGCTTACAAATCCTCCCCGCAATTCTAGAATAATTGCTCTTCTACGTTTTAGGTGGATAAAGTACTCCTTATTTTCTTTTCTATAGGGCCCAGACACTTAAAATAAAAAAGTTAAGTACAGATGAGTGATGAGTGGGAACTGAAAATGAAAATAGTGATCAAACAGATCGGTAACTAAAAACAACCTCACACACACAATGTGATGTGAAAGATAAGCAGAGCCCATTTTTATTATACAGAATAAGGATTTAATGAAAGTTTCACACATTTAGAAAGAATTTAAAGTCCTCTTGTTTAGTCCAAACTTTGTATCCTTAAGCTTTGCTCAGAGCGCTGCGGTAAAAGAGTTGGTGAGAAATGACAATTTCCCAAGTGGAGGAATAAAATGCGCTTTCTCATAGCAAATTGCAAAGTGCATCTTCATCCTCTTCTTGGCGTCTTGGAGATGCATATTCTGCGTTAAAACACGTAGTCATGATGCAGAGGTATGTAAGTATAATGGTGTGTAGAAGTGAGGCCTAAAAGAATATCAGAATTCAGGCCTAGAAAAATAGACTAACTGTGTTCTTTTTAACAGGTTAGAGTCACCAGGTAATGTATAGTTGAGCGCTACTTAGTCTTGGTTTCAAGAGTCAAACTTGAATGTTTACAAAAAGGACCAATACAAAAACTTTGAATCTCTGATAAAAAAAATAGAAACCCTTTAGCCATGACTATAAGTAGTATTTTTACGAATCTCCGCCGGTGGTTCTGATGCGTGACCTGTATCTAGGCAGATGGGCTCCGGAAGAGGTGACACTACCGGAAATACATTGACTACAGTATTGGTTAAGTATATCAGGTTAAGTATCAAGGTATGGGTAAGGTCAGACCAGCCAAAACCACTTTTTTCACAGCTTTTAACCATATCTTTCCTCAGGTTCTAATGTTTCTTTTTGTCCTCATATTTAGAATGACAAAAATACATTCACCTCAGCTGTGGTTGAGTATGATTAGGTATTAGGTAAGGTATCAAAGGTAAAGTATAAGGGTTAGGCCAGGTAAATCTGACATGTGACAAAGCTAACCATCTTATTCCCACAGCTTCTAACATTTTCTTTTACAGGTGATAATGTTTCTTTTTGTTTTTATATAGAATAACAGCAACTTCATTGACTTCATCCACGGTTCACTATAAGTAGCCCTATATAGTATATAGTATAAAAGCTAAAGTATAAGTTCTAGAAGTTGTAATCTTTCCTACTGTCTTAAGAGACAAACGACAAAGGACTTGGGTAAAGTATCAGGTAAACAATAAATGACGTCACACGCCGCGTAAAGATACTCGAGAAGATGGTGTACTGAATTTTTTAAATATGCGTCAGTAGCTAACTGCAAAAAACCTTTTGCAATTTATTTTGAGAATTCAATCTGAAAGTCATGACTACATCGAGAACTTCAAAGAAAAGATCCACTGACTTTGGTATAATTTAACAGTTGAGAAAAATTAGAAGCATTCGTCAAAAAGCCAGAAATTTACATTCAATCTATCCAACATTGAAGCAATTTTAACAATCTTGCAGGCGCCATTTAAAAAAGTAATGCAGCCTATAATGTTTATCAAAAAACACTTATTTTCTCTGTCAGCTCATGATGCATCGATCGAGACTACCAGACCAGGTTGAGATCTGCCTCAAAGATTTATTTGATCTGAGAACAAACCTCTGGACAATGGTTAGTTTAAGCGGCTTAGAGTTTTGAATTCAAACCTGTTAATTTCATAGTGATACCCAGCTCATCGGCAATCTTAGAAGGAAAACAAAACCACAAACAAATTGCAAGGCCCTGATTGGTTCTTGTTATTTTTCAATACAAAAATGACTGAAAGTTTTCCATCCAGAAATTATATAAATGTTGCAAACTTCTTAGATTGTCCGCAATTGTTAACACTGTCAAGGTTACAGTAGACACTATCTTTTTTCAAGATGAGTTGGTACTTGTAAAGTAGTATTGGTCAGTTCGTACTTTGTAAAATGGTACTTTTTAGTTGGTAACTTTGCATTGGTACTCACGAATTGGTACATGTGAATAAAGTACTAAAACATTACAACTATCTCTGATAGTTCCTAGGCATCTACAAACTCAATTGAAAGGAGTTGAGTTATTTCAGCCCCTCACTGTACTATCCATTTACTCCTGTGATAGTGATGACAATTATGGACAGCTCTTTATCAACTGTCAAGTTTGTGGACTCTAATTCGAATGAATATGTCTGACATTTTGACAGTCATGGTTGCTCTAAGGCAGTGCTAAATCTCCAAATTGAATTGCATTTTGATGAATTTTTGTATTCAAGAAATATTTTAAAGCTCAATTATTTCGTCAGTTTGTATGTAAAAAAATTTGGTCTGGCCCCCTAAATTTAAAATAAAAGGTACCATCGCAATCAACCATTTTAACGTGAGGAAATATAAAATCACCACGTGTTGAGAGCAGAAAGGCCATTTTTATATGAAGCCATTAGCATCCACACTCTGACCCCCCAAACCCTTTTCACCAGCACTAACACCAAACTAAAACACTGCACTAACAATACAGCCATAACACTTGCACTAAAATCAACACTTACACTAACTATACACTGACACTATTACCCCTACCCTTACCGCTACCCTTTCATAACTGCAGCGCTCCCATCCCGTTCGTAACTGCAGCGCTCAAACGCGATGTTAGTTAAAGGCCCTGTACACTATTGGTAAGATCGAAAAACACATTGTTCACAGATTCACACATAACTTACATGATTTAAAGTAAGTAATGGTAGAAAGGGTTCCTTGAAATATTTCTGCCTAAAATGCTATCGTTTCTGAGAAACGAGTAAAACAATAGTAATTATCGCGTGCCATGATTTGAAAAAACAGAAAACACATAAGATCTCTTTTCAATATTTTCTCGTGACCTCGATGACCAATTGAGCTCAAACTTTCACAGGTTTGTTTGTTCATGCATATGTTTAATCACACAAAATGTGGACACTGATATTGAGCTGTTACTAAAAGTGTACAATACCTTTAAGTAGAATGAATGACATTAATAATGAATTTGTCGAAAACTTTTTACAATCCTTGCAAATTTTTAAAACTTGCTTTGAGTGTCTTTATTGTTTCAAGCTTTTTGTGTAATATAACATCTACAGAACAAATTACCGATTGATTATAGAGGAAATAACTTTAAAATTATAAACATTATTACCAAGAAAAACTGCTTTCGAAGAAAACAAAACCATCACTAAAATGCTAATTATTTACATGCCCCCCATCCCGTATTATGAAAAAGGGATACACGAGAAGATTATTATATTCTTATTATCAAGCACTGGTACAGTTAGTTGATAATTTCAGTGCAATGTTTTCGTTTGTTAAAAGACTTTTAAAAAATACTTTTAATAAAAACAGATGTTATACCTTTAATAATCATGTATCCGTAACATGCATTTAACTTGCAAAAAAGAAAAAATGCAGAGGTAATGGTTTCCATCGAGAATTAAAAGGACTTTTTGTAAATACCTCGACCTCGTTTCGAAGTGTAGCTGGAAATACTTGTCTTAAGAATGCGTTGTTACATAATAGTGGGGTCTTTATATAGGACACACTTTCTTTTGAATATTAATTTTATAAAATATCTAGTGTATCATGGTGAAGTCCAAAAACCCTCACCGATTAGAGCACTGAATGTTGTTGGGCACAGGTTGTCAGAGCAAACACTCTGTTTTTTCCTTGACGTCGAATTCTCCGATGACGTATAAGGTCACGTTAGTTAGCCCTTCATTTAGTCAAGACATTCTTAATCACTTTAATACTAAAATACAAGATAGCAACCTTTTTAAATCTTCCAAAACAGACATTTTGATTATGTCTAACTATAAGCAATTATGGACAGCTCTTCATCAACCTTCAAGTCTGTGAACTCTAATTCGATTTGATATGCCTGATATTTTGATGAATTTTTGTCAGTATTTGACAGAGTTTGTACCTAAAATATTTGCTCTGGTCCCTCAATTTAATGTAAGGAAAATATAAAATAACTGTGTTGAGAACAGAAAATCTGTTTTGCCCGCGCCGTTTTAAAACAAAAACATCAGCGCCAAACCTCCAACCCCCCCCCTTTACACCGGCATTAACACCAATCTAAAACACTACACTAACAATACAACCATAACAATGGCACTAAAAAACAACACTTACACTAACTATACACTGACACTATTACCCCTACCCTTACCCCTAACCTTTATTAACTAGAGCGCTCACACAAAATATTCACACAAAATATGTCAAAAACTTTTTCCAATCCTTGCTATTAAAAGAAAATTGCTTTAAATCTTTATTGATGCGAGCGCCGAAACCACTGTTTTGTAATACAACATCTACAGAACAAATTACAAATTAATTATAGAGGAGATTACTTTAAATTTTAAACATTATTACATTATTATAAAACATAATTCTTAAACATTTTAAACATGTAAACGTAAACACAACTTAAACTTTCTCAATTTCTACCACCTGTCTAATAATTACACTACAACCGTCGTGAAAAAGATATGTATGGAAACATTACAGGCTATCAAATATTATTTCATAAACAATTATGTTACGACATTATTTTATATTCCAGTCAGAAAAGCCCTTTATACAGTCTCAATAAAAAAAAATTTAAACTTTGGTTAAAGGTGAACGAAACGCATGTAGCTTTTAATTTACTTAATGGCTATATACAGTAGTCCTTTCGAAACTTCGGTTTCAGCTTTGGCTCCCTAGTCAGTAACTTTGAAAACTTGTACTTTTAGCATGGGGCTTCGAACAGAGGCGAACAAAGCCTGAGCCGAAGCCCAAAACTGAAGCCATGTTTTCGAAAAGGCAACAAAATGAAACGGGGCGAGTTTAAAATGTTTTTCCTTTTGTGACCAAAACCCGCATGGGTCTCACACTGGTTGCCCATTTTTAATATTTTATACCACTCAAGGAAGCTCTGGTAAATACCCTTTGGTTAAAGCGCTTCCATGTTCCCTTGGGGTGCAACATTTGCAAACAATTTCTTAACGCCTTTGATGATGCTGGATCTACACCTATTGGTAGAATTAGAGGTGAATTATCACTCTGAACAGGATAAGTGAGAATTATTGATTGAGGAATATGTGATGATAGTTCCCTCAATTCAATTTCCTTTTTGATGCTGGTACCCCCAAAGAAATGGTCATGTACCTAAGGGACTGTCAACCAACTTCAACCAACCAGAGACAATTCTTGTTATTCACAAGTAAACTATTTTTGCTGAGCAGTTTTTACTGTGCTTAGCCAGTTCTGTGCCTGAGATTACATGCAAAGGGTAGCAATACTGTTAATAAGGAGCTCTTGCACTTTGCACTTTTAGGAATTCCCAATTCGATGAAGAACTTACACCATCATTATTGTGAACGTATGTTAATAGTTAACATGCAATAAATGTAAAACTTTAAAATATAAGTGCACAGGATTATCTATTTGATAGCGAAAGATTAATCTACTAATATGAATAAGTGACGTCATACACGGAGTGTCTGGCCACTGACTCCCATCTTCCACAAACAACTTTTAGCTGACAGCTTCCCGTGATTTACCACTGTACAAACCTTTTATAAAGATCTCAGAACTCCGCAATTGGTTCATAATACACACCGCCCTTGTTAACACGTCATGGTCAATGAAAGGCCATTGCTTTCCGTCTATAGTCTAAAAAGTAATCTGGAAAAAAAAGATCTTTAGTAAAAATACGTCCATAGAACATTATCCTCAATGCTGATGCTTCGTCTGCCTCACAGACGGTATGGAGCGCGTAATTAAATGGTCAAACCAATCGCATCGAATTATCAAATGCTATGTTTGAGGAAAAGGTGGTACTGACATGATTTGTGTCCGAATTTATAAACATGTAAGCACACAAATTTGTCAGCGCAGAAAATGTTGCCTACCGAAAAAGGCTACCAGTCAAAATGTCATGTAGTGTTAATTGCTTGTGACTGGTGCCCCGCTTATTTCAGCTTTACCAATGAGTACGTGATTTTAGCTTGTTTCCATCTGAACCAGCTCTGGTCCGTCTGCTCGGCTGTGGCTGTTGGCTGATGATCGTAGCAGCAACACCATTGTGGCTCACGCATGATTATTTGAATCCACACTTATAGTTACAATACCTGATGGTCAGCTTCATCCTTATTAATTGATGTATATCGAGAATCCCTCCTTTGAAGGTTCACGTCTTGGGTCGGAAGAAGGTCACAATAAGCTTCATCCGAATTCTGCTGTTCATCAATTATATCGTGATGCAGTTCTACTTTTTGTCGGGGTTCACAAGCAGCCTCACTGGATGACTTCTGTTGATCATCGTTCTCTTTAGGGTCACCATGAGTGTCCGAAGTCTCCTGATTGACAGAAGCCTCATGAAGAACTGACACATCTCCTTCATCCGTAAGTTTGCTTTCAAGTGTGGAACTCGCCATCTCAATCTGATCTTCCAAGATACTTTGGCCAGATGGCTTTGTATCTGAAATTGTATATAAAGGAAACATTTTTACGGTGAAAACCTTGCGTAATATTATCTGAAACCTTTTGGAGATCAGAAATAGTGAATTTTGAAGAAGAACTATACAGTGGTAGAAACAGACTCGACGTTTCGAAAAGTGTGTATACACGCAATCCACGCATGCAGGAGTTTCAAAGGGAATTTTGTGGGGAAATTATAAATAAAGATTTACTAATAATTTACAACGACATTTACTCACCTTCCGTGCGAACGCGTGTGTAGGTAGGTTTCGGTTTGCTTGGTTTCTTCTGCTTGAATTCTGTGTGATTTTGCTGGGGTGTTCTTTCAGCGACAAATTGACGGATGTAAAGTACCATATTTTGAGGTCGCGTGAGCCACTTAAGTTTAACAGGTTCTCTCACTGAGAAAGGGGTAAAATAATATGTTGACTGAAAAGTAAAGTTTTAGAATGAATGTACTCTTCAAAAAACCAATGATTTCCCATCCCTTTAGGATATGTTTCTTGAAAACAAAAGGTGTAGAATCTTCAAAATAACCAATGATGTATCATCCCTTTGTTTCTTGAAAAGTAGACTATTGGAATAAATGTAATCTTCCAATAACCAATGATGTACCATCCCTTTATGATATGTTTCTTGAAAACTAGATGTTTTGAATGAATGTTCTCTTCAAATAACTAACGAAGAAACCATCATTTTTTTGATATGTTTCTTGAAAACTAGCGGATTTGAATGAACGTACTCTTCCGATAACCAATGAACAGATGTAACGTCTCTTTATGATGTGTTCCTTGAAATGAAAAATAGTGACAGACCCCCCTTTATTGCGTTTTTGGTTTTTGCGATATCAAAAACGAATGGTTTTACTCATTTTCTCAAAAACTATTTCAGGGTAGAAAATTGTATTTCGAGGGAAGTTTTCCACCATGACCATCTTCATACCATGTAAGTTGTTTGAAAATCTGTAAACATAATTAATTTTCAATCTTACCAATGTTGTGCAAAAAAACATTAAAATCAATTTAATTAATCACATAATCCAAACCAAATCCGTGAATTTTGTTTGATGGGAGTGAATTTAACTTGTGAATACGAAAGATGGAAAAAACTTTAGCTGTCCCTTTTTATATTAAGATCAAAACAGTGAAAATATGCACGCATAACCACATAATCAAAACCACATCCGTGAATTTTGTTTAGTGGAAGTGAATTTTACTTGAATACGAAAGATGGAAACAACTTTAGCTGTCCCTTTTTATATTTAGATCAAAAAGGTATATCCTGTACTTACCGGACTCGTCTGGTTTGAGTTCCTTGAGTTGCAATTTTAGGGGCAGTAAAGTCTTGCTTTCATTTGTGACAAAACAAAGAGCATTTTATTTATGGACACAATTTTATAACCTGAATGCATACCTACGCAATCGAATTTACTCACTGTGTCTGCTCCAATGGGACACTTTGGAACGCTAGGTGGCAGCATACTTACCAGGTAAATTTCCATTGTTTACGTTGTTCTGAGCGCATATTTCCGAGAACAATGGATTTTACCAGGCAAGTCTGCTGCCACCTAGCGTCACCAAAAGTATCCCATTCACACATTGCGTCTTAAAATCCTGAAGCTGAACATGGAACGAGATAATTTCCGGATTAAATAGAAAGTACAACAGTTAAATTACTTTTCAGACTAAAAGTTTATGGTCACCTAAAAGTTTATGGTTAAGACTAAAAGTATTAATTTTGCCGTCTTTTAAAAATTGTGTGGTACGATTCCAGATGTTGTATTGTTAGTTATCACCCATGCATGAGTGGAATATGTATGTTTTCTATGGGTTAATGTTACACTCTTGTTGCTATTGATAGACCAATCAGAATCGAGGATTCAACTTTGCTGGAAAATAACTTGCTCACTTACCTTCCTCGACTGGTTTGAGTTCTTCAAATTGTGATGTGTGGTTCCTTACAGTTATGCTTTCATCTGTGACTGAGTAGGACAACATATTATACAAATGAATTCGTAAAAAGGTTGGTGGTGCTATTACTAACGACAATGGAACTGACGATTTCTTGCTGTAAAAAAATTAGTTAAATAAAAAAATTAAAAACTTATAAAATAAGGGAATTAAACGTATTCTTTACCACGTGCTTGTTGCGTAGCCCCATGTTCTGTAGCGGTAGGTTCCATAGCCTTCTTGCCACCTAACATAAAGACTATTAAGAACAGTCAATTATCAAGCTGTAAATGATTAACTGTCCTATCACTTTTTCCAAGTCTAACTGACACTTCTTTGTATTGTTACACTAAGAGATGGCTAACACCCATACACAATATCAAATGATATGTGGGAGAAGGATATTACCAGCCTTTAGTGGAGGTTGCTATTAAGCAAAAGCTCGCCAAGAAAAAGTGAGGATATAACATTGATAGTCTGAGCAATTCAAGTTAAACACTCACTTGTAACCGAACAAGGCATTTGTACCTGATTCCCAAGTGGCTTTGGCCAGGTACAAGTTGATGGATATGGCTACAGCTACGGCTACCGGTACGACTTTGAACGGAACGAAAAAGTAGTTGTGTCTAGAAACTTACAGTTTACGTCAAAGTTCAGATGATCAACCACAGCAAAATATAAAAATATTTATACATAAAAAACAACAATTGAGAGTGTTACGTTTTTATTAGGGAACGTTACATTTTGGTTTATATTATAAACCTTTCAAGTCTTGAGTTTGTTCGATTTTTTGGCGAACCTTGATTTCGAAACATACTTTGCTTTATAAACATGCAAAGGAAACACAATCGCGCATCTTCGTCATGTTCACTTTATGTTATAGATACGACTGACATTTAAAAAATAGGGACCTGACTAATTTGACCATCAAGCCTCGGTTTTGTCGCACAGCTTTATATGGAAACTGAAGAGGTGATAACAATACAAACTAATAGGGTACCTTGACATAGGTGGCTTCCTGAGTCATCAGACTTGATCTTATTAGCTTCGATGTCTTCAGAACTCGCGCTTGTTTTTCGAAGGTAAATTCTCCATCTCCACTTCACAACAAATGCGATGACCAAGAGCAAAATTACTGCGAGTAAGACACCTAAGATGATTCCAATTGCCGAGACACCTGTACGATAATAATAAAACCATAAATACCGTAAATACCATAAAACACTGATGAAAAAGCCCTAGGATCGTTTAACTTATCAGCAAAGGCAGGACTACTTGCTTATTTGTACCTGATTTGACGGGTATGACCACTGCGCTGAAAGGTTGATATGGGATGGCTACACCGGTCGCGTTGCAAACAAACTTTGGCTTACAGTCCGTAGAGGAGCTCCCTGCTTTGACGATAAGCCGCTGGTACTGGTCGTACGTCTTTGTAACATTGTCGAAACTCTCGAAAGACGTCTCCTCAAAGTTGGTGTCACACTTGCTGACGTCTTCCCAAACTAAGGTTACCTTGGGGTAGACCTTGACTACACTGCATTCGAGTTGAAGATCTTCATCAGGGTCAAAGTTCACTTGAGATTCAACCCCGGGCAGCGGTTCACTGCCGGTTATAAGTGGCTGGTTTTGGCTTGCGACGACTACGAGGACAAAATTAAATTATTATTATTATTTTAAACCATAGATAAACTTTTGCATTCACTTGCAATTCACTTGTGTATTGAAACTATTCGTTTAGTGGGAAAAATCATGTTAAAAATAATTGACAGTATAACAAATAGTAGCTTTCTGTAAAAAAAGATGTTTGAGAAAATACTAGTTTAGAAATGTTTCAAGATTTCCTGTGACTTTTATTCTTAGTAAATAAAAACTTTATTAATTGCAATTCCCTCCTTCCTCAAAGTCATCATCACCTTGATATTAATCTTAAAGGTACTATACACAAAATGCGAGGAATTTGTATTTGCATGACAAACAAGTTTAATAATGATTGAGGTCTTTCGAATCGATGGCTACGGCTCTGGCTACAGCCAAAGCTTCCGTCGGCAACATTGAAAACGTGCGCTTTCGGTATGGGTTGGAGTCCATAGTGGCGGCGATTTTCTTTTGAAAATACCCAAAGATTCATACCTACTCCAGTGACGTTAACGTATCCTACCGCCATGCCGTTTAGAAAACGATGACACCAAAATCGACTTTGAGGGCGCTGTAGCGACAGTATCTGTAGGTCTCCGCCACTCGCTATCTTGTAGTCTTCTTTGTAATTATCGAGTACCAATGTGTCTTTGTTCGAGTATTCGGCACCGATAATATCAGTATCGACTCCTTCCCCTTTATCCAATGACCAGTACGTTGCTGCGGCATCTGTGGTTGAATGGGGACATTTGATTCGACCGCCATTTTGTCGGTTGATATTCTGTAGCAATAATGCCTTGTTTATTGAATCCATGGAAACGGCAACTGCTGGAAAGGTAGAGTCTGAAAAGATGGAGCATTGAAAACAAAAATTTAAAAAGTGTCAAAACAATTGTGAAAAACTTACTTAGTGTCTCTCTGAATGACACTAAGTGGCTTCAAATGATATGAAAGATGAGGAAGTAGCACTCGAAGATCCATAAAACTATCACTGGCTTATTTCGATTGCTGAGATGTAAATAAGAACAATGAATGTGCTGTACATTGTTTTCACTTAAAGGCAGGATATACTTTTGGTAATTGTCAGAGACAAGTGTCCTCCTCACTTGGTGTATCTCAACCTATGCATAAAATAACAAACCTGTAAAAATTCGGGCTCATTTGTTTATCGAAGTTGGAAGAAAAAAAATGAAAGAAAAAAGCACCCTTGCTGCATAGAACTGTGTTCTTTCAAATGCCTGAGAAAAATTACCTCTTTCTCAAAAACTAAATTATTTCAGAGGGAGTAGTTTCACACAATGTTTTATACAGCTCTCATGTGTTTCCTTACCAAGTAAGTTTTTAAATGTATTTCTTGAGAAATTACCAACAGATTCCACTGCCTTTAAACGGTACATAAAATCGTCCTAAAATAATCCAATTCATGAAGTTGTCTGACTGTAAGGCCAAGTAACCAATCCGAATTCTCATTTGAACAGGAACCATTCCTCCCACTCTCATTTATCCAAGCCATCATTTGGGAGTTCAGTGTTCATGGGGGTATATTTATGGACTTGGTACTGTACCCACAACCATCCACTCTTAGCATGGGCATACCAATCTTATCAGAGTCCAAACAATTGGGTTTTGAGTTACCATAGAGTGGAGTATTTTCATTGATTTGGTACTGTACCCCCAAACCATCCACTCTTAGCATGGGCATACCAATCTTATCAGAGTCCAAATATTTGGGTGCTGAGTTATTATAGAGTGGAGTATTTTGATGGATTTGGTACTACTGTACCCCAAAACTACCCACTCTTAGCATGATGCCAGGCTTACCATCAGAGTCCAAACATTTGGGTGTTGAGTTACCATAGAGTGGAGAATTTTGAAAAACACTAGAGGGTTTATGGCCAACACTCAGGAGTTAGGGTTTCAAAAACAATTTGTAGAGGTAGAGTGATGAAGGTGTTTATTGTAGAAGTTAAAAAAAATGAGGTAAAAGTTTAATTTAGACCTAATTCTTACCTAGGATCGTGATGGTTACCATGCTCTTCCTTTCTCTCTTCGTAGCCATAGGTACAACTATGCAATCGTAAAGTCCCCTGTCGTCATCAGTGACGTTGTGAATGATTAGTCCCGAAAGATCAACCACCAGCCGGTACCGCTCACTAATTGTGAAGTTTTCCCCCCGTTCATTCGGTGCGGAAAACTCAACTACAAAGGTTGAACCATTGTACCAGAAAACAGAGCTTAGCCTTTCCCCCGGTAGCCAACTCGGACATCGCAGGTAATGCGTTTGGTGCTTCTGGAAGTACGCCGTGTTGTAACTGGTATAGAGGGCGTCTTTGTATAAACGTCTGTAATCACCTGCAGACGGACACCGAGAAACTAGACTAGTTTTAAGTGTCGAAAAACGAGTTGTTGCACCACCGCGGTGAGTGAACCTGTTCTTTTCAGACCCACCACAACCAAAATTGTGGTTTATGTGTAGGCCTTCACGGTGTTACCGCAAACCTTACTAGTAAATACTAGACAGAAGAAAAATTCAAAAGTTTAAATCTCAAAGCTCCCTGATCTAAAAATGTCGTACAAACTGTCCGTCACTGAAATAATTCCAAATAACTTTTGCCAAAGTTTTGCAATGAAAAAGCTGAACCCCCTCGTTTCAAATTTCATACAAGTACTAGTCCGCCACAGAAATATTCCGTCAGAAAAACTGTAAGTCAACATTCCAATTACCGTCGAAATAAAAGCCGAGAACTCAATGCAGTACCAGTGGTAAAAACTCTGATATATAAAAAGGGGAACAAACATACATGTGTTATCTTCAATAGAATGTGGCCACCTTCACCACCCCCCCCCCACACACACACATGTAAGGACCTCCAATCGTGAACCCTCCTTTGTCCCCTCCTTTTGTCCCTTCTGTTATAAGTCCTCAGTTTGAATGTCACTACAAGTACAACAACACTCACACAAGTGTGTAAACACCTGCAATCGGGGACCTCCTATTGTTCCTCTTTTGTTTGTACTCTTACTTTTTGGCAACAACTCCCATTTGTTTTGTACACGCTCTCCAACTGGGGACCTTTCCCTATCCGGGACCCTATTGTCCTCTTCCCCAGTTTGAATGTGGTAGATTTCAGCACAGTTGAAGTCCCAATTGTCAACAGCACATAATTTTTTGTATCCGTTCGTCTAAATATTTGGTTAAAATGTACCTTATTCTCTTTGGAAAAAACAAAAAAAAAACCACCTTTAATATTTACACTGTAAAAACGTTGGGTAAAAATTATTAGGTAAAGTAATTTTGACCAACGTTTGGTCGATTATGATCCCATTATTGGTTTAAGATTGAAATATTTACCCAACTTACATGAGCTGAGTTGGTCAATTTCATAATACCTGTTATTGGTTAATCTAAACCTAATATTGGGTGACTGCAATTAGCCCAACCCTGATGGGTAAAACTTCCCTTGTAATTGGTCATTTAGAAAAACATTTTAACCATCCCTTGGTAAAAGACACTCGGTTTACCTTAACACCAACAAATGGTCTCTTGTTCTCCACTATATTGGTTTAAAATGTTTAACCAACATGGAGGCTTGTTTTTAACCTTGGTTTTGGGGTAAAGCTCAACCAATAATTGGGTGACTGCAAAAAGCCCAACCGTGATGGTGAAAACCTCCCCGGTAATTGGTCATTTAGATAAAGCTTTAACCATATCACTTGGTCAAATATACTCGGTTTACCTTAACACCAACAAATGGTCTCTTGTTCTCCATTGTATTTGTTTAAAAGTGTTTAACCAACATTGAGGCTTGTTTTTAACTTCGGTTTTGGGTTAAAGCTCAACCAAAAATTGGGTGACTGCAATAAGCCCAACCGTGATGGTTAAAGCTTTCCTGTATAATTGGTCATTTGGAAAAACCTTTTACCCATATCACTTGGTAAAATATACTCGGTTTACCTTAACACCAACAAATGGTCTCTTGTTCTCCATTATATTGGTTTAAAAGTGTTTAACCAACATTGAGGCTTGTTTTTAACCTTGGTTTTGGGTTAAAGCTCAACCAAAAATTGGGTGACTGCAATAAGCCCAACCGTGATGGTGAAAACCTCCCCGGTAATTGGTCATTTAGAAAAACCTTTTAACCATATCACTTGGTCAAATATACTCGGTTTACCTTAACACCAACAAATGGTCTCTTGTTCTCCATTGTATTGGTTTAAAAGTGTTTAACCAACATTGAGGCTTGTTTTTAACCTTGGTTTTGGGTTAAAGCTCAACCAAAAATTGGGTGACTGCAATAAGCCCAACCGTGATGGTTATCCTGTATAATTGGTCAATTGGAAAAACCTTTTACCCATATCACTTGGTAAAATATACTCGGTTTACCTTAACACCAACAAATGGTCTCTTGTTCTCCATTATATTGGTTTAAAAGTGTTTAACCAACATTGAGGCTTGTTTTTAAACCTTGGTTTTGGGTTAAAGCTCAACCAAAAATTGGGTGACTGCAATAAGCCCAACCGTGATGGTTAAAGCTTTCCTGTATAATTGGTCATTTGGAAAAACCTTTTACCCATATCACTTGGTAAAATATACACGGTTTTAACTTATTACCAATAGATGGTCTCTTGTTCTCCATTATATTGTTTTAAAAATATTTAACAAACATTAAGGCTTGATTTGAACCTTTATTTTGAGTAAACTCAACCTAATCCAATGTGAAACCTTCCCAAATAATTTGTGAATCAATGGCCTGGGCCAACAGCTATCTTGGATTAAAGCCTTGGTTCTTTAATATGACCAACAACTTGCAGTTGTTATAGCAGTTGTAAAAACCTATGTATTAATCGCGCGCTTTCGAAAATCTTGGAATTGTTACAAACAAACTGTCTTCCCAGTTTGGAAAATCACTCCTGATATGGGTAAAACAATTTTTTTTACCTCAAGCATGTGGGACTTTTGCCCAACAGGAGGTAAAAGTTAACTGAAAATGAGGTAAACTGCTCCTCGAGGAAACATTTTACCCATAATGCAAAGTGTACCATACATTCGGACATAGCAAGTCGCAGGCACAAATCACAATCAAGGATGGATGGGGTGGACGTGATTATGTTGCTGCAGGGCCGTTGATGTCTGATGTTCATGTAACCAAAGTTGCCAAGAAAGAGTTTTGACCCTGTGGTAGTTATTCTGTTTGAGAAACAACAGTCTGTTGAAGTGGGAAAGGCATCATATACACAGGAAAGCCATGGATTGCAAGCTTCCTTGACTTTGCAACACAGCGACTTCGTCACGGGCAGTCTGAACCGTCAAAAACAGGTCTGCCAAAACCAACCGGCTCTTTTCAGAGCCAACACTGCTTCCAAGAAGAGATTCTTACATAGTCTGCTCGCAAGAATTTTTGAAATGTTCGTTTTCACTAACCAAATTCCATTTTTCGGTGACCTTTGCCAAAGTGTATCTGGCTGTATACAAACTCCCAAGTTGTTTTATGCAAGGTGATTATTTTGTTGTGACCATCATAGATTAATCAAAAATTGTACGGTCCAGTTCATTTCTTTTCAAACATGCCGGAGTGTTTGAGTTGAACAAAAATACAGAGTGATACAAATGGATTGGCGTTTCTTTTGCTGACCTCCCCCTCCCCAATCATTTTCATCATGTTGCCCGTTGTTGTTATTGTTGAATCGGAGTTGAATAAAAGTGTTTAACTTAATCGTTACTTTTTGTTTTAATTTAAACAAAACACCAACCCCCAAACCCCCAACATTAGACCTTTTAAAAGGAACGCAGTTACATCTTTGTGTGCACAAAAACTGATTTAAAATCAATACGAGCAACATAAGTGGGGATAAATTAACTATACAACAGTGCTTGGTAAAACAAAAAGTAAAAACCAATAATTATAAAATGACCCAACAATCGTCAAACTTGAACATAACCAACTAATGGTTGACAAAAATGAAAACCCAACAAAAGAGCAAAAATATTGTTAACCAACAAAAGAGAAAGATGTTTTGACCAACTTAAAGGCAAAACAATTTTGACCAACTAAAGAGCAAATATTTTGACCAATAAACGAGTAAAATATTTTTACCAACGAATGAGCAAAAATATTTCGACCAACTAAAGAGCAAAAATATTTTGACCAACAAAAGAGAAAGTTGGTTTGACCAAATAAAGAGCAAAGATATTTTGACCAACAAAAGAGTAAACATATTTTGACCAACAAATTAGCAAAAATATTTTGACCAACTAAAGAGCAAAAATATTTTGACCAACAAAAGAGGAAAACTATTATGACCAATTAATGGCTAATCATAATTTACCAATAAATGGGAGTAACAATTTTGCCCAATTTTATGGTAATTGGTACTACCCAACTTCGTTGGGTAACAAAAGACCAATTCCGAAGGCAGTTGGTATGTGGACCAACGTTGGTCTAATTGTTGGTCTATCGTTACCCAATTTTTTTTAGAGTGTATGTGCATTCATTGTTGATGTCTTTTTTCAAAGCGCTATCTAAAAATTGATTTGTACAAATCATACAGCGAAAGGACGACGTCACGGGGAACTCCCTCAGCTCTCCATGCATTTGAACTGCGTCACATGAAGTCCACTGCAAACAAATTGTTCATGTTTTAACGAAAGCAAACTCAATGTGCACATTATAATAAAAAGAGATTTGCCTTTCGTTGATTCATGTATTTTGTTCCTGTATTTTTGTGCTACAGATTGCAGAAATCTTTTGCATAAAATTGTTCGATCGGTAGGCAACACGATTGTTGCCACGATACATGAAAGATAACCTGCACGACTCAGTTTAAACCGTTGTTAAATTGCAGCATTTAAACAGGTGACTGAAAGAGTATACACACACACACACCAATTCATGACAGTACCGGCCACGAAACCCACTCTGGTCTGGCTTTGGATTCTATCGGTGTTGTTTGTATGTTAATTGTTATGTAGTAGGTGTGTTCAATCAACAGCAGAAAAATGTTTATTGTACTTTTTTCTTTTATGTTTTTAAATTTATTTTGGGTTGGGGTGGTGTAATTTTACCGTTACATGCGATATATAATATCAAGTCTGTTGGCGGCATGTATCAAAAAACCTGATTTCCTGATTTGTATTTCACTTTTTAGTGACTGCTTCTGTTACAACAGTACTGTATTTGCGTGTTGTGTTGTCATTTTAGCCTTCGAGAAAGACTCTGCTCGAGTCGGAACGATGAGGCCTTTGACACATTAACTTTTGCTTGTTAAAATGATTGTATCAAGTCAACAATTATGCATTAGGTCAACTATATAAATATGTATCGTTGATATGACTGTTTATTAAGTGTGGTTAAAATGTTTAAAAAGATAAGGGAAAAATAAACGACTCACTGTTTCGTTTCAGTCGCCCACGACCATCCGCCAAGTCATTCCGCTTCTCTTGCCATTTGTCACTGCCACTCTGCCACTGTTCCACTTTGTCATTTGTCACCTCCATAGATGACACTGAAGCACACCACACCCCTACCGTAGTCAACAGTAGGGTGATGACAAAAAAGCGGGCCATTTTCATGCTTTGTCAGATCCAAGATTTAATTATTGTGGATTTTTTGGGGGGATGCCACGCAGGTCGTAGCCTACTCCTATGGATGATTATGATGTATTACCTTGTGACAAATCCGTGTTCTTCTAAGAAAGCCTAAACTACATCGTCCTTTTTTCCCTCAAGTGTTGTATTCCACGAGGGAAAAGGGCACAACAAATTCTCTATGGTATTCTTTTTTGAAACACCGAATTGTGCGACTCTGCTGTCAACATCTACTAGTACTAGTAGTACTAGCACTACAACAAAGAAGGTCAAAACGAGCCGCCATGATTTTCACGTAGACGTGTTGCTGTATGTCACTTCCACATTCACAGTACATTATAGCACTACATTACGAGCAGTATGTCGTGGTTAATAAGTAACTCGTCCGGCTGGGTGACACGTTGGACTACGATCTTCTATAGACTGTGCAAGTCTCGCGCGTATCGGAACGAGAAAACACGTCAAACGAACATATTTTTTCTGAAATCAAATCTGTGTTTTAAATTATATCTAATGACAAAATCTGAACAACAAAATACTCAGTAGAATTTTTATAAAATTAGTTTTAGCTTTTATAATACATACACAAATAATGTGTTAATTATTATTAAGAATAATTAAAACTCTGGGACAGGGATGCTTATTTGATCTTAACTTTTTAGAAACCCCTTACGCGGATTCGCTAAGGTCACACCGGCGTAAAATTAACGCTTGGTGCAGTTTATAGAGGACGCTGACCCCTCAATAACCATAGACTGCTATAAAAAGGCCTGGCGTTGCAATTACATCCTCTGGCAATTATCATCGCGCACCCAAAACGAGCGTTTACATAAGTTTTGTTATCGGAGGTGAGCACAAAATTCTAAATTTTTTGCAGTAACCGGAAGCTGAGGTCAAGTTTAATTCTCGGGTTTTCTTCGTTGTATTGTTGAATTTATTTTACTTTCATATTTTTTATCACTAAGTATTACATTCCCAACAACATATATAATTTTCATAGTCATAAACTACGTTAAACTAAAATAATTGACGAAACAAAATCTCGTCCACGTAAAACTCCATATGGTTGGGACCACTATGGTCCCGGAAGTTCGAATGAGCGCGAGACTTGCACAGTCTATTGATAATAGTGCACAGCCCGATAATTGTTTCGTGCAAAAATGCGAGAAGCTATCAATGGGATATCTGTTTGAAAATCCAATTCCAAGTGGTATACAGCGAACATTGAATAACACTTACCAAACTCGTCCGAAACACAAATGTATCGTAGGACAACCGTAATGGTGAAAAATCGTCGTTTTACCTCGCTCTTCCTCGAAATTGAAAGGGCGCTCTTCAACGGGGATTTGGCACCACTGTCACCGATCAATAGCACTAAAACAAATTGTTCTACACCCGATGTGCTGCAAACCCCCCCCCAAAAAAAAAAAAACAACAACAACAACAACAACAACAACAACACAAAACCAAACAAACAGGCATTACTGTATTTACTTCTCGAATGTGATTCAACGTCGTAACGAACAAAAGACCACCGTTTTATTGATATTATAATATATTGTTTAAAATGTATGTTTTTTAAAAGGCAGATCGGTTAGAAACTATCATTTTCTATAAGTGAAGCACATTGTACATATAGTTATGTGTAATTTTTCTTTTTTCTACAGCAAAAAGTGTTTTAATTTTGAGTTTTATTGGGGGAAAACTAGTTTACGTTAATGCAAAAAGCCTTCTGTTGATTAACCCATGTAATTAAAGTTAATATTAATAAATACATAAGATAGTTTACGCCCTCTGCTGATTGGTTGAAGACATGGTCACATGGGAGTGTAATGAATATAAAGACCGGCTCGGTGAACTTCACCTAATAAATGGCCCCTAAATGAGCATTGATGTGTAACAGTTCTGTGTGCACTGTGCTTCTTGTAGGGCACTTTATTACCACTAATAAATGCCATTTATGTTAAATTGTCTTTTGATGCCCTACAGAACAGCAGCGTGCTGCACTCGTGGAAAAAAATTTCCAGACGTTGAAGAGAAAGTTTGGCAAAAAAAATATACACAAAAACATGTTTTCAATTTTTGTTGTTAATTATTATTTTTAGACAATACGAAAAAGTTTTTTTCACAGTAAATTATTATTTTTTCATTTTCTCGTTGTCAGGGTATTATAGTACAGTATTATAATTAAACTTTAATAATTAAACGGCGATACACAATGCAATGGAGCACTTAAAAAACTCTTTTTGAAGAGAGTAGACTTCATTCTAAGTCTATGATGTGTTTTTTGTCAGCCTGCATGATGATAGCCGTTACAAGATTTTGTCTGAAATAGCGCCATCTTGTGGCTTGTGAAATTTCTAACCTTCTATTGGAAGTGGGGATGTTAGACGAAAACGAAAACATGTGATTTGTGCGGCTGGTGCAGACATCTCAGACTTGAAATCAAGTCTACAAACGTGCAGGGCTTTTTTTCACAATGAACAAAGATTCATTTAAAGATGAGCTAACAAAATGTCTATAGTAATCAGTATTGTGACGTCACACTTTGGTCTTTGTAGAATATTGAGCCCTGGAAAGTCAATTGACCCCAAACCCCCGACCCCCTCTAGCCTCCAGACGGAAAGGGGGACTGGTGGATCAATGGATCAGTGTGGGATTGAAAGACTATATATAGCTCAACGGTCCCCAAATAATTCAGTCTCATAAATCAATGACGTATCAATGAATCTGTCTCATTTCTTCTGTTTTCCCCTTAAGTCAATATTACACTTATGTATAAATTGTCCCGTATACTTTATTTCTCTATTCCATTTCATTCGTATGTGTTTGTAATAAGTAGCTGGAGGGGCAGAGTTCCCAATTCGCTGCTGTACCGTGTCTTGACCGAGCGGTTCAGTGCATCGGACTCTTGTTCTGGTGGTTAAAGGGACACACCGGCTTCGTTGGGCTATTTGGGCTACAAAATAGACTAAAACATGATTCCAAATGTCTTCCTGGAATGGAGAATAATGGTTCATAAAAGAAACAATCAAATTTGGCCGTTTTCGAGCATTTTTCAAAAAACGAAGGTCAAGTGACTCTCCCGAACCAAAATGTGGTTCGGCGGAAAAGTCACGTAATCTTCAGAGTTAGTTTTACTTCCAGTCGTATAAAAGTAAATTACTGAACCAAATTTAAGTATTTTTTTTAAACAATTATTCATGAGTATTTGACGAAAAAGACTATCTATTCAAATTATGGATACAAGCTGTCAATAATGATAAAAAGTCGAATGTTAAATTCGCTTTCAGAGAGTCCGTGCAACGGAAGCGTGTTTTACTGCGCAGCAGCATGGGAGCTAACAAAAAGTAAACATTGGGGCATATCCCGTACAGTCGGTGCCGTGTCTCGTGGGGCCAGAGAGACAAACCACGGGGGCATGATCTCGGAGCTTGTGGGAGGGGTAAGGATCCAGACCATTAATAAGTTTTGTTGGCGGGATTACGACGAATAGCTACACGTTGTCCTCAGAATACAAGCTGGTATGGATCGGACTACACTGACGTGTGTTCATGTCGGTTTTTTACACGTGAATTTGTGCTTGATGGATATGAAG
The DNA here is from genome assembly GCA_032158295.1 of Pycnopodia helianthoides. Taxonomy (NCBI): domain Eukaryota; kingdom Metazoa; phylum Echinodermata; class Asteroidea; order Forcipulatida; family Asteriidae; genus Pycnopodia; species Pycnopodia helianthoides. Next base: position 1,801,416 of record CM063264.1, on the reverse strand, counting down.
ACTGGATCCTCATGCCTCACCATTGTTATAACTAATACATAAACAGCAGCAGTCTACTTACGACAATGTCACGCAAACTTGACAGTTGCAACGGCTGGAAAAGCGTATACGCTGACCTTTGACCGCGTTTTTCGAATTTTTTGTTAATTACGTGATATTTTGATGATTTTTTTTAAACAACCGTCTAAAAATTATTGTCTGTGATTCCACATCACTAAATTAGGTAAACAGTAAGCCGATGTGTCCCTTTAAGTCATCAAGATGTGGGTTAGAATCCCGGTCATGAGTGTCACATTATAAGCAGCCACTATTATTTATCAATATGTACAAATTAAGTTTTCATCTCTTATGCTCGTTTCTTTTGTGCATGTTTGATTAAAATCAGCCACGAAGGGTGCAGATCTCTCCCACAGTACAATTGCGCTTCTGGAAAAAGTGAAGTTTAAAACTAAGTTTTGGTCTTGTCGATTCTTTCAGCTGTCACTGTAGCTCAAATGTACTTGTCGGGTTGAAAGTTTGACAAGTTCACGAACATCTGTAAGAAGAAAAAGCTTTTATAACAACAATCATAAATGAAACACCAGCAATTAAACATTTTACAAGGTTATCTTGCATGACAAATTTAATTTGCCCTGTATTCATCAAACATTGAAATTACTAAGGCACATTCTCAAAACTATTCCAGGATAACTTGCGGATAGACTTCTCCACAGTTGATTTTCCAACTCTCAAGATATCCCCAAGAAGTCATGGATAAGTGGTGTTTGAAGCTTTGCATGGTGTGGAGATAAGAGATAAGATAACTATAAATAAATAAATAGTAAACTTGCGGGTACAACCATGTGATAGAACTCTTTTGTGGGAGTGTTGCTCTGAGAAGATCCGGTTTGGCCTCGACGTTTCGAGCAGTATACTCTGCTCTTCTTCAGGAGAAAGAGTATACTGCTCAAACGTCAAGACCAAACCGGCTCTTTTCAGAGCCAACACTCCCACAAAAGAGTTCTATTACATGGTTGTACCCGCAAGTTTACTATTTATTTATTTATAGTTACCTCTAGTCATGAATAAGTTGAGGGGAAAGTATTGCAACAAGACCAGGCAATTTTTTTTACAAGATGACTAAACCACAGACCTTGAGATTCACATCTTTCAGAAAACAAGCAGGTGGTCCAGGTTAGGCACTTTCATTGACTTCCCAGAAGTACTAAGACCAAAATGTGTCCTTGAGCAAAAGGCGTGCCACAAGAACATTGGCAAGGGCTATGAGACCTTATCAGCTGGTCAAACTACAGACTGCTCAGTGGGGAGTCTGTCAACATACTTGCGGATAAAATGACCTTGGTATTAGGCAGATATCTAATTATAAAGAAGAAAAAAACATCTGGCACTAATTATCCTCAGTGTGTTTATTTAGAT